>SJOL01009866.1:643725-704917 GCA_004794785.1 Opisthorchis felineus
ATATATATATATATATTCCAACCAGTTGTGCCATGGACTAACCCATTTCGAGCATCTGCATCAAATATTGAGCCTTCTCACACGATTCTGGTAAAGAATGATACAAATAACCAGACACCAGCAAGTCCTAGATATCAGTCTAGTGTCTCCCTCCATAACACACTGATCTACAGGTTTGTGCACCATGAATTTTTCGTTGAGTAACCCTACAAAGTACACTGCGGGACATTTAGGATTTTTCGATCAATTTTGATTAGAACAGCTTATGTTACTCGCCTTCTCATCTCCAATGTGTGCATTCGGATTTCCATCGTTTTCGCTAAACTTTGGGACTCACCTGAATCCAGTACATATGAAGAAAAATAACTCATGACGCTCAGTCGGGATCGCTGGATTCTGTGTGTGGAGTGCTAACATAGAGAGATACCACACCTGACCATACAAAGTGAGAAACAGTCCCGTATCAAAGGGTAGCATGTAAAAGGCATCACTCGACCCAGCAACACCATTTGTAACAGCTCGTTCGGGTCATCTTGAACCGATGCTGCACGAAGGTTCTCACGAACTTTTAACGGAGTACGGCACATACTTTATAGGAGTTGTAACTGGTAAGGCTGCACGATGAACAACGATCTATTGAATATTCATGCAACGTGGACTTATGAAAGAAAGTGTCCCCTGGTGTTGACTGAGACATGCTGAACAGACATCACCCAGTGGAACTGGAAACCAATTGGTCAATGGATGATATGCATGAATCGATAACAACAAGAGTTGTCTGCACTTGCTTTTGCTCTCCCAAAACACTCAGTGCGCATGTGCGCGTGTGTCCCATTAATGGGTTTATCTTGGTTTACCTTCCGCGAACTACATAGTAGTTGCCCAACGAAAGGGTATCAAAATGTTGGAAGTTAAAAGTGCTAGTCTCAAGTGCTTTTCACCAAACTTCTGTGCCCTCAACTTCACCGGTCGTTCTTCACGTCAGTGAGCCGTAGCGACGGAGTAATCATGGACAAGAAACGACGAATGATGTTCACACTACATTTCCAACATTTCCGCCTGTTTTGGTTCCGATATATTGTACGGATTTAAAATCAAATCATTCAGCTGTAGTACCCTTTCGGTGCCCAACTGCCAAGCCACCAGAAGGAAGCATGAGGGCTGGGATACTGCCAGGTTGCCCAAGTTTAGACAGGGGAAGTCGAGAGGCTGAGATCGGATTCGAACCACGGACCTTTCGGTCAGTAACTTCGCGCTCTAACCACTGAGCCACCTCGGATTTACGCTCACTTCCTCCTGCCTTCCGTCTTCTGTATACCATACCGAAATCAACTAGAAGACGCAGGTACAGCAATTCCTGGTTGAAACATTCAGCCAGAGTGGCTCCGTCTGAATGATAAGGCTATTCGTACGAGTTCATAGGAAACTTATGGCTTGCTGTTTTTCGCTCTACCCAGGAAAAAAATGATGCGTGCCGAACTTCTTTATAGAAAGTGAAGTAGTGGGTAAACCATTCAGTACTGTTCTCTCAGACTACACAAGTCAGTGCATCGGGTCGGGGTGGATTGAATGGATAATCTTCAAACCAGTAGCCAAGCTTAACTTAACCTCTATTCTATCCATTCATTTTTACTTCTCATTATTATCGACATTCTGATTTTATTTTTACAGGTGGTTTGCAACAAACAAGAAGTGACCCCCACAAAGTTGGACAGCAGTGACACCGAGTCGGTAGATGGACACAGGAATCTTACCTTGTTGAGCAAGTGCCCCTCATCAAGTAAACATGAGCTGGAACCAACCTTCGTCTTTCTCCTCCGGTGCCCCTATTGCAACATGAGCACGGTGCGTTGGAATCACTTCCAGATGCATGCCTCAACTTGTCCAACTGCCTTACGGTCGGCCAAAGCAAGCAAAACACATCAGACCTCTTCTACCACCTACAGATGTCGTGTCTACTGGTGTTCTGAATGTCAAGCTGTGTCCACCGAGAAGTATCTGGTAACCGAGCATGTGACCTTTTCTCATGAAGGAAAAGTGAGTTACTTCAACCGTTGTTTTTGCGCACCTATCCTATCTCACTTCGATCTCAGTAGGATCACAGGATAGATTTTGTTGTGCTTTGCGAGAACTCGTGCTGGTCGGTTGGTTTACCCAAGCTCTTCTTATGACTGGTTTTCTAAACGGATGACTTAAGCGTGTTTGCTCCATGATTTGTACAACTCTTGAGGATTTTTTCAAAATAGTTATGCATATAAGCTTATAAAACAGTTGCAGTTGCGTCACTTTGTCTCAACTTGTTGTTTCTCGCCAGAACGCTGTTTGCATCTACCAGCCCTTTTGTTGTACTCATTGACCGAAGCTCCGTACCTGACAACTGAGCGTGCATATATCCGGCGATGATTTTCGTACTAGCTCACTCTTAGCGTCGTCTACGCCATTCATCACTGAACTGGCACGCCCAGGTGCGCATTTGCCACCCATGTTTACTACTACTTCTCCGGTCCATTTAATGGTGGGACTAACAGTAGTCTTTGTTCGGGCCACGAATCACCATTTGTTCCACGCCCGCTTGCATACTATATCACGCCCGATGGAAAGGTCTCAGGCCTGCCTGGAACACACAAAGAAGATAGTTGGCGAAGTCTCTTCTGGTTGAGTGGGAATACAGAGATGGGTGGGACAGGAGAGAAAAGCAGGCGGTGAGATGGTGACCGCCACTGTATCATTGACCTGCGCGACTGCAGGTTCCTCCGCGTTGTCCTGGTATGTGTGGTGCGAGGCACACGCGTGCGCGCGTGTATGTATGCTTCCGTACATTGCATGTCTGAATGGAGTGGCTACACACCAACGGGACAGAACTTGGTGGATGGCAGAGCCAGCCAGCAGAATGATGGGCGGACGAACGGACGCGGCTTAGCGCTGTCCGCGCGCACCGATCCACTGTTACCGGGCTGTTGGACTTCATGGTCAATCGCTTCAGGTCCCAGATTGTGTGTCAGATGCTGTATGTGTCTATGGTTGTGTTGGTATGGCTGCGTTGCCTTGTGAGGACACGTAGAGTGACATGAATGTTGTATGGCTGTTGGGTGGGCAAACCGAAGCGGTCGGTGTGGGAGCTTACCACCACAATACAGAAATCGGTTGTCTAACTTGAGGACGCTTGAACGAAGTGTTATGCCTTGGCGGGCACGCGTATTGTGGCCGTTGTTGTTGTTGTGGCCACGGTTGCTGTTGGATCGTGGGCCATTGCGCTAGATTACGCGTGCTTGCATACAAGCAAGCAAGTAAGCACGACTGGCTGCATACACACGCACAAACCGGCTTGACTGCAAGCGCTTCGTCTTCAAACACTCGGTGTGATATCGAACAGTGTACTATCGATTGGTGGTAGGCTTGACGCGGTCAATGTATTTGCTTTCAGGACAAACAACCGACCGACCAGCGCTGGCTGTGGTTAGTCGGACTTCGCAGTAGCTTGGCGGAAAGCCAGCTGGTGGTGTCATTGGACGTTCTAATGAGCGCATGGTGATTTACTTCTGGTGAGAGTAAAAAATTGCCAACGGTACCATTGAATGGAAGCTCTTGTCCAATCATGGGCCTCAGGAACTCAATCTCCCATTATTTTTGAAGTGGCAAAGACGAAAATACATTGCGTTGTTCCCTCTGGGTGTTCCTGTTAGCCGGTTGTATATAAATCTTTACCAGAAGGCCATCAGCAAGAATGCAAACGATTTCGTGATGAAGACACGACACAGTTACAATAGTTTACAATTCGCACTTCAGTTTCAGTTCCCTTTGTTACTGGAAAGTCTAGTTAACTTAAACCTCCTCTGTAAACCCGACTCCTCCCTGCTACAGTACCTTTGTCTCTACCGCACTTATTGAGGTTCGTGCTAAAGGAACACAATTTTACTGCGGTCACCGTCTATCATGTGATACTTGCGGAACGTAAGGTTTCCGACATATACGCTTATTTGCGTGCTAATTTGGTTTTAACGGGTGGCTCACCTGAATCCCAGCTGAATTTCTCGTTCATGATGTATTTCGAAGAAGAGTCCTCAGTAACCTTATGAGTAGTGTGTTGCGTCAACGGAACTTAGAGTTTCTTTAATTTTGGGTAGGTATATTGGTGAAATGGAGCCAGATGGCTCAGTGGTTTGAGCGCGAATTTCCTGACCGGAAGGTCCGTGGTTCGAACCCGACCTCCGCCTCTCGACTTTCCCTGTCTATGCTTGGGTAAACTGGCAGTATCCCAGCCCTCGTGCTTCCTTCTGGTGGCATGGCAGCTAGGCACCGAAAGGGTGTTACAGCTGAACGAAATGGAGCCAGAAGAATTAAATAGTATGGTGGGAAAGCTCCATAATGAAGTGGGATCGAAATGATTTCTAAAATTTTACCAATAATGAAAATCAAGCATCGGATCCAAACGGACGCATACAAAAGACTTATTTTTATTCGATTTTAGACACATCATGATTTTAAATAAAAGTGTACAGCAGTCATATATTTCCGCAGTCGTGCGGAAATCACTCAGCTCCGTGCCCTTGTCTAGGCTTAGTAAACCTGGCGGTTTCTCCGTCGTCGTGTTTCCCTCGATATAGTCATCCTGGGGGTTGTTATGAACACCCAAGTTGGAAGAAGCACAGCTAGGTGATAGGTTTGAAGTCAATAACGGGCAACTTCTTCAGTTGGTTACTGAACATCAGTTCCTGGCCAGTTCGAACTTTCAACACAAGCGCTTACATGGAATTACTTGAAGACTACAACCCGCAAGCCAGTCAAGGACTCAGTTGGATCCTGTGGCTATCAGTTACGGATGGGGAGCCTCAGTTAAAGTTTGCTCTTCCTTCTTAGGTACACAACTTCACTCTGAACATGCTGTTGTGCGAACTCGGTTACCACAGCAATTCCTCAGCATTACACGTGCCCAAGCAGGGCATTTCCGTTCATTAACTTCGATAAGTTTCAATGGCTCAAAAGTATCGAGCTAATCTGGCTGAAAAGCTGCTGGAAACGCACAGTCACGCTGATGACGAAAATTGGAGTTCGAATGGAATAGAGTGAAAGAAGCTGTTCTCAACTTTTAGAACTATTTGCCCAAGCCGTCTACTTCGAACAACTGAATGATAAGCATCATATAGATCATTAGATCTTATTGTTGCCAGGAAATCCGTACCACCAACTAGCGGCGCACGCAGATCCGTCAAGAGCCTGAAGAACGACAGAGATTGCTTGTGGGTTCCGAAGGCCGAAAAGACGGAGAAGGTTTACGCTTCGGGAAACAGCCGTTCCCTGTTTCGTCTGATTTGATCAACCGGACGAAAGAACACAAATGCCAGAAAAACAATTCGCGAACAAGATGGAACGATAATTCATTCACAGAATCGTCGTCTTGAGCGATTATCGGGAGTAACAAATTCGTGAGACAAACTGGGTTTCACCCTGGCTGAGGATGCCCCTATCATCTCCTTACCTTGCAGCAAGTTCTTAAACAGCTGCATTCTCAAACATCCCTCTTTAGTCGTTTTTTTCTGGATTTGAAAGCTGCTCTTTACTCCGTCGACCGTCAGCAACTTTGGCGGTGTTTGGCGATCAAACGCGTCCTTTCTAAATTTTTCCCTTATGAAGGCACTGTATGCGAATTATTGTAGGCGCGTATGGGTATACAGCAGGCTTTCGCCTTATGTAAGACTAGGCTGGTCTCTCTCACCATTCAACTTCAACTTTGTTGTTCTTTTGCTTCTTGAAACTTCTGTGCCTTCATCTGAAACTGTGGGAATCGAAATGCTTCTGGAGCTCCCGGGCAGTATGTCGAATATTGATGATTTATCTCAAATCTTGATCTTAGTAAAGGCGTTGTATGCTAACCCTCCTAGGCGGGCAAAGGTCTACGGCGGACTTTTGCTTGAGTCTGGTGCACCAAGTGGTTGGTGTTGATCTGTTCGTCGAACTTGGCAATTGACTTGCAAACATTTCGTCGCCATTCGAAGAGAGATCATCAGTGCGAAGCTGGGTGCGGACCTGCGCACTGATGATGTCTGCTCATGTGGTGACGAAATGTTTGCAAGTCAATTGTCAAGCTCGGAGATCAGATCAACAACCAATAACTTCACCCGAGCTACCAATACATTGCCAAGACCGAATGGTGTCAGACAAGGCCGTTTTCTTGCCACCTTTCCCTTCGACTTTTTTATCGATATGGTCACAAAAAAATCCCCAGTTTCTGACGTCTGTGGACCGAAACACCCCCTGAACGTCCACTTATGAAAATTGACTTCGAAAACGGTACGGCCTAGATCGGAACCTATGCAAATGCAACCAACTGTAAGTGGCCCAAGTTATTCTGCTGCACGGTTTGCTATGTGTCTTACATCTGCAATATGCTGTTGCACAGACGATTGAGACCGAGTCCTAGCATAGTGTTTGCAGATACACTAGTTGACGTAGCCGTTCATTTGCCTGAACAGTGGCGCTAGTCTTGATGGTTTCACCAAAGACCAACCACACCTTTAAATGGGAAAGGTTAAAGCTGCTTTTTTGGTCGTTAACACCTGTATTGTCAGTGTGAATTCATTTTGGCTGTGCAGAGCAATGCTGCAATCCATTCCATGCTTCGGTGCGATTGATAAGCAAAAGGCAGAGAAGCCGTCAATGTTCCCCAAATCGTTGCCCACTTCTGATTGAAGCACGGGATTGGTGACGTAACGGTCCGTCGAATGGTTTCTCGGAGAAAGAACTCACGTGCGACAGAAACCGATGATACACTATGGGTTTTGTCGACTTAGTCACGTGTTTCGGATGCCAGAGAATCGTCTGCCTTGTAAACGGCCCGGTGTTAGTCACGTCATGATCTGGCAGCGAAACATGAAGTACCAGCAAACTCAGTCGAGCTGGCACTGTCGTCTAACCGAAGTGGGGCCCTGAAACAAGCGTAGAATTGGCCATTTACCACACTAACATACGAATTAGAGGAGCAAGTACACTCCTCTGTCTGAGTTATTTATGAATGACAATTTTTTTTCTGGTGAACATGCTGTTGAGCATGTTGATAGTAAATCGGTTTATCTAGTAAGTGGTACGACCTAATCATGGTGATGTTACCTGTGCTTCCGGCTCGCAATGAAGGTATATCACACTCATCGACTAGAAGTTAATAGCGATAAAAAAACCATTGCTTTGGAAATTTCGACCAATCGATAAGCGTTAGAAACTGGAAAGTCTAGTTTACCAATGAACAACCGAGTCAGATGTACGACGGCGCAGAAGTCAGCAATGGTTCGAAAAGAACAAACTTTGCCAGATCCATATTAGTTTCTCGGGGATGTGATTCCAGTATGGTGATTTTCCTTCACGTAGAATACTCACCGTACAGACCGAAATTGTTTTCTCGTGCGTTGACTTCTCTCTAAAGGAGTTTGGTCCTGTAGGCAATAAACAAATGTATTCAGGATTCTTCGTTTCATTATTTTGTCATTTCCAACCCTTGTTGGCCCTCTTTTAATCGGTTAACATAGTATTCGCATGTATTGAATGCCACTGGTTACTGCCGAACGATACGATTTGTGGTCTCTAGTTTTACTTGTTCAGACCCATAACAGTCATCTGCAAGCCAACTGGGTGGACTTGTACAAGGTATACAGGGTACTATGTTAGACAGATTACGATCAGTTACTCAACTAATGCAGCTTATGTGGATGAAGCAGAGAGGTGGCCAAACCTTGACCTAGAAGAGGGGCATGAAAGAGTATACGGAAAGTCTGAGCGTTGTCGGTGTGGCTCGCCTTCCAGGACCGAATGATCCCCACTGCTTCTGGTTGGAGACGCTGCTAATCGATGTCAGTGCTGTTCTTGTCAGTTTCTATCTAGATTGCCTGAATGAGTCTGGAGGTATAGGCACGTCGGAATGATTGTAGTACACTAAGTCACTTCCCCGTCCACTTCCATTCTTTTCTCCACAATAAGACTTTCAAATGAATCATGGTTATACGGCAGCGAAGCATCAGTGTTGAACACTGATCTCATGCTGTCGATGATGATGATGATGATGATGATGTGGGTGAACGTGGGTCGCTGAAACGGGACAAGATCGATGCTGCGGGTGCTCAGCTAGTAATGACCTCCGAACGTGAAATCTACGTTCATTGGTATTCCATTAAGAGTCTTCAAAGGACTGTGTATGTTATCAACAGTTCTGAGTGGAACTCACCATCTTTCGGCTACCGGTGAAATAAGGTCAGATATTCATGTACTTTTTACTCCGCATTCGGTACTGGTCGGAACTTACCAGAGGCCTTAGGATTGTACTGTTCTGATTGGTGAAATGATAAGGCTTTTACAACCTGCCCAGACGATAATTTTAGTTTGGGTTAAAGTAAGCATCATCTACACAAGTCGATTCTTTGTCAAGCATTCTCTCGTGTGACGATTTCTTTTTGAGGACGAAGAATCGCTGTAATTTCGTTTTCTCTTAACAATATGTGACACTTTATGATCCACACAAAATTAAATGTTTTCCATCTCACTAGGAAATCTGTAACTGTAAATGCAGTTTATTCATTATTTGTTGTTGGCCATATCGTCTGTAATAGTTTGAAGGACTTCAGAATTTGTAAGAGTCTAAGGCAGCGTGAGTGTTACATCATTTCAGACTTGCTGCACGTATTGTGAAGATAAGGTAACAGGAGGCGGCCTTTGGGCAGCGCATTCAGTTGAAGAATAACATAAACGAGAAATTCAGCTAAGTCTCCTGTGAAAACCAAATTGATATGGAAATTAGTGCATTTGTCGAAATCTATCCAATTTGGGTTCAAGTAGAACATAAGGTTGACGGAAACTCGGGGACTGGGCCTACCTGATGAGCCCCAAGAAGGGCGAAAACAGTCGTGGGCTGTCGAAGAGTTTTCAGCAACCTTGTGAGTGGTATCCTCTGTGAAGATAGGACTTATTTTATTAACACCGTCTACGCAAGCACTGTTGATGTGTGACTGCGGAGCCTGCCCAGCACAAACCGAAGGGCTTAGGCGTGTTCAACTATTCAAACGTTGCCGGATTCATTGCTGTTGAAGGAAGCGGTTCTGCTCAATGAACGCCATGGTGTTTCTTCATAAAAGCAAACTAAAGTTGATCAACTACGATGACTGGGTTGCTTATTTCACGTACCGTAGTTCTCCCTACACTACATTGTTTGGAATCTCGCACACATTGAAATGAGTCTGGAACAAGTGGCGTCTTGGTGATCCGCTTGGGGTCTGTGTTAAAGTGCGCATACGGACGAGCCTGCTCAAGTTGCTGCTGCTATTTAACATTTTCTGGGCTGGTCAACTATACACATTTTACACTTCCCAACGTTAAGCGCACAGTCATTATCATGCTCTCACCAGGTACAGGAAGTGTTTGGAAGCTTTCCTGCTTACTTTAACCACGCCCAATCAGATCAACCGAACCCCTATCTCTGATTTCAATTCAGATGTTCGTGTAACTTCAGGATCACCTCAATATGCGCATTGTCACGTACGTCGTAGCTTCCAAAATCTGCTAGAGGTGAAGGTCGTTGACGAAAACTAAAGACCACTGGCTTCCAGTTCCAAACAGAATTTGCAGGCCATGCTGATAATATTCGTGTGGGCTGACGTGTTTACAACTGGTCTTTGTAATTAGTTAAGTATTTAGATGAAGAATGTAGGCAAATGATCTCGTTTTTTGTCCTTCTGAACTTTCCCTAATTTTGTTAATTTTTTGCGAACATCTCAAATGTTGCTAACTGACTGCAAACGACACCTCACTCCTCGCTTTCCTTCCTTCTCCCCAACAGGCTGTCGTCGTACATGAGAAGCTGCATATCCGGCTGCTGGACTCTAATCTATTATCTGTACTCCCTGATCCTCCACTCAGTCAAAGTACAATCAACTCGTCGGCGATGCCTGGTGCAGTAGGGACAAACACTCTGGGATCTAATGCGACTCTGTTCGGTTCTTTATACGGGAATCCTGTTCGGCCGTCCTCACCTGAAGATGATGACGAAACGGAGTCGCCAATGAACCTAGCTGCTCTTGCCCGACCCTCAGCTTCGAAATTTGGCTATGCTGGCCGTAACCAGCAATCTATTTCTTCAATTTCTGCGCGTCCTAGTCTTCAGGCGAACACTTCCTGCCAAGTCTCTTCAGCCTCAGTATCTTGGAATCCTCCTGGAGGCTGCAACACTCGTGACCCTTCATTATCGCTACTCCAGAGTGCGGCTGCTTTGAAGAAGCTGCAAGAGATCACTGCAACCGGATGTCCTGATGGTACTAATATGTCAGCATCTGATGCGGCATCAGCTGTGGCCGCAATGGCTGCTGCAGCTCTCACGGGTCTTACTGGTTTTGATGTTACTAACCCTCTTTCATCAGCCCAGGCACTGCCCAGCAGAGCACCACAATCCTCGATACCTGGTCTAACGAATGTCACTTCCAAGTCTCCCGGCATCACCAGTGTTGAACTTGGTACTCACCAACTTGCCATGGCTAAGAAGGATAAGCCCCTCGAGCTGCTCGAAAACTCTGGACTGGAAGCACACAGACAATGTATGGACTCCACGGCAGAGGGAGTCATCGATTCACTGGGTTGTG
The DNA here is from genome assembly GCA_004794785.1 of Opisthorchis felineus. Classification (NCBI taxonomy): domain Eukaryota; kingdom Metazoa; phylum Platyhelminthes; class Trematoda; order Opisthorchiida; family Opisthorchiidae; genus Opisthorchis; species Opisthorchis felineus. The sequence continues at coordinate 654,336 of SJOL01009866.1, forward strand.
GGATCAAGTCTTCCGATGGGGCCCGAGCTGCTGATGACTTGGTGTCCTTTCCTTTTGATGAGACTAAGTTTCGAAAAGAGCTTACAGGCCGTATTAGACCAAACATCTTAGACTCTTTGGTAGCAAAAATGCACCAATTTGCGTCGTATTTTGTGCGAATTTTGGGTAAAGAAAACCACCGTCGTATCCCCGTTTGTCCCGAGTGTGAAAAAGTATTCCCCTATGGACTGGGAGATTTCAAACGCCATCTATTGACTGTCCATTTGGAAGTTCCGAGAGAATATTTGAAGGATTGCCTACGCTTTACCTACCTGCCGAAGAGCGAGGAAAAATTCCAGGAGATGCAAGAGCAATTAGCTATGCGACTCATGAAACCACGTCTCTTGGAGGCTGGCCGCAGACGGGTACCGTTACCTTATTCCATCGTCATTCTTCGAAGACTGACTCGCCATCTGCCAATCGCAACACGAGAATTTTTGGAACAGAAAATGCAAGTATACAGTCGCTTGTCAGTCATTGTGGACACACGTGGTGGCTTTCGACGTTACCGATGCAACCATTGCTCCTACTCCTCACCGCATGCTCTGGCTGATGTTCGAAAACACATTCTTGGGTCACACTGTGGCATATCCACGAAGCATTTCCGCCATTGTCTCCAAGCTTCACGACTTGACCCCGTTGAGTACACGCTCTTTTCGGACGACAAGTTGGCACGTCTCGCACGCGATTTCATGCATCGCAGACATGGGTCGGAAGCCTTCCAATCTGTAGGAGATCGGTCACCGTCGCCAAATGACAGCGCCAGTCAGAATGGTATCACCGAGTGTGACTCTTTAGATTCTAGTCCATCACGTGCCAACTCGGACTCCAAATCGCAGGATGCTTACGTGTCTCATTTTACGGCAGTTGTCCCAGGCTCCAAAAACCGCGTTACGGTTCGCATTCGTCCGCCCATTCCACCAGACGACCTCACATTCTCTGTACCCTCGAGTGTTGCCAGCCCTACTAATGGTGATATGTATTCTCACTCCTCTCCTCCCCACTCGCCTGAGTCCCCGGAATCGTTTAGCGAGTTTCATTCGTCCACAGCCACGGTTGACAACCTGGACCTCAACGCTCTCTCTTCCATTCCTGGGCTTGAAGGCGCTGACAGCATTGTCGATCTATCCTTGCCGTTTTCCGAGCCCGTTCTCCGTCAACTTATGGATGCTGCTGGGGCAACGAAAGCCCACCTGGATGACATGTTGGCGAAAATGCACATCTATTCTACTTATCAGATGACTCGGATTTGCAAGGGCGATCGCACTTTGGCTTTTCGTTGTCCCTGCGGTCGGTTATTTATTACCACCAGAGCACCAGATCTCAAAATTCGTGCAGCCACGCTCGCCGACAGTCGGCGTCATGTTATGGGTGTACATGCTCGGATTCCGCATGAGTTCATTACAATTTGCTGTCAGGCCTCACGGATTGCGCGTGAGTATGATTTCCAGATCTACCCGGACGATATGCTGCTACGACTAGCCATGGATAGGCCCATCAAATTGACAAAATTACCACCGGTGGGAGCGCCACCCTCGAGCCGAACCTCATCGTCCTTACCTCTGCCGTCAGCGAAGCCGCTGGCAGTGAATTCTCCATTGGGTCAGTCACGGACAAACGATAGTTCGGATCATCTTGATATAAATTCGGAAGGTTTGGATCAATCGATGAACATGGACAGCTTGGAACTGCAATCCAACTGTTCTGCGGACGGGCTACATGGGTTGCGTGATCCAAACGAGGACGAACTTGCATCGTTAGCTGATGATAAGAAAAACCCCAAACCTCCAGAGGATCCTATATGCCAACTGACTTTAGCACAATCTTCTGGTACAGAGGAAGTCGAACGTGTGATCAACCTACCCTATTCGTCAGATGCGCTGCATAGCCTAGTCGAGGGCTACTGTCCACCGAGTTATTTTCCTGTCTTGGAGGTGAGTGTATTCATCTGCGATGTAGTTTATCGAAGTTATTCTTGTACATTGTGAGATCTTATCGTTCTTACTACTGAGCTCCATGTTTTTTGTCTTGCTTACGTTCTGTTCATCACGCAATTCAGTAATCGTGTTAACCGACTATTCAGCTGGCCTAAATGTAGTCCTAACGACAAGAAAGCACATCGCCAGACAATACTGATACCAGAGTGCCTCAGAGCCGTGATGTTCCCTCCTCCTTTGTATTTCGTTGCCCCGTAGCTCTACTATGGTGCCTGTGACATTTCAGATGATGGGAATTTGGCGATGGATTTGTCTTGTTCTGTTTTCCACGACTGTTTGCTGTCAGCATCTAAGCACTAGGCCAGGAAGCCCCTCTGCGTATTCTCGGTCTGTTAACTGGTTTCTCGTCGGGATATTTCATCTCCGTTTGACACTTGGTGAACTGTCGCCACTGTTACCAATATCTCGAGGAACCCAGCTTATTTTCTCTTACCAATTCGTTCACTTCAATGGCTTTACCACCGGGTCGTTCTTTGTGGATGCCACTTACATGTGTGCGCGTGCATACGTGATAGGTGGTTGCTTTTTGAGTCGCGACAACTTGATTTCATGCACCGATTGCGTCATCTTGACGTTTTCCCTCATTCATTCATTTTCGTTCTGGCACTAGTTCGAACATTCGATGATGTCGATGTGCCTGTGTGTATGCAAATAGAACAAGTCTCTCAGACATGTGCGCTTGCACTCGCCTGCTCCTCCGCTTGCGCATATGTTTGTACTTCATCGGAGCGGTTCGCGCTCTTGTGGCGCATGCGTCTCTCACGCGAACGTGTGTACAGTCCTGTCTATGGTTCCAACCAGTTCCCGCACATGCACACAGACCAGACATTAGTGGCCTGGCTGATTGGTTTCTCTGCGAAGCAGATTCTGCACTTTTCTCGCGAGAACCACACGGGTTCTTGTTTTGTCCCGTATGTGGGTCAGTAGCTTTACGGTTGTTCGGCCGCTTGTGGATCGGCGACATCTATTGATCCCATTTCTATGGGCTCTTGGTTCACCCCTTTTTCACTTTGTACGAACATCGAACAACTCCTTATATCACGCATGGTGCATGTGGATAAAAACATGGCCGTGCATTCCTTCGTGCAGTGCTACAATGGGAGTGGAAAACAACCAGGTCTTCTCTAGCTTAGGGATCACTTAGGTCTTATTCCATTTTTGAATTTGTGAGCCATTCAATCACTCAGCTACTGTTTATTTTGGCTAAACCAACGCATCACCAACGTCGATTCTATCTAGAGCGTCCAGTCACATTTTGGCTAAATTGAATACAACGTCTTTGAGCAATAAGTGACGGTAGAGGAGCCATTTTCAGCCCTCTAAGCATGCTCTAATTGCCCAAGATGTACTGTGCGAGCAATTTCTCACGTGCTAAAACAAGGAATGTTCTTGTTCGCTGTTGCTCGGAGCGACTTAGCTGACAACCCGTTGCTGTTGATGAATATTCATGTTTTGTTACCGGTTACGTTCAACGAATTATTCCGTCCGTTTCACTGTCATCGTTTTCGTGGTACATCGGTTACCTCAGAGAGTCTCGGCTGATTTCGCCGGTTTGCTAACTTGGTTTCATTGATTGGCGTATACATGGCAGATACGTCGTGCGAGGGTAACGGTTACGGTTTCATATCTCCCTCCACGCACATGGGTACGACCGGCTTACTAGGGTGTAATGTTGTCGCGCTCCTATTCCCTCACGTGCACGGATATTGAGACTAATCCTAGTTGTATTGTGATTGAGATGCAGGTGGTATGTATGTGACTATATACACCCTTTGTTTAAGTAGACCCCAACAGGTACGCTGTTTTTTTGAAACGCCCTAAGGTTTGTCCATCTCGCCACTCGGAATTTCGTAACCCATAACGTCTCACACTGCCCCAGTTCCTGTTGAGTACGTTCATTCTGATTCCGTTTTTGGTTTTACTAAAAATGCGTTGCGCGATGTTATTTTATGGCTTATCGGATCAGAAATGTGGATCGCGTAATCCTTCTTATTAAGTTCAATGAGTATATCAAAAGTCATTTACGCAAAATTTTACCAGTCCAATCTCCCGCCCAACCAACACCATATTTGTGCGCATTTCGAAAAAAAAAACTCCGCGGTATATATCGGTGTCTCACTAGGACCAGTGTTCACTATCAAGAAAGCCGGATTGAGCGCAACACTGGACTCGAACCCAATCAATCGTATACAGGTTACCTTGCCCAATTCTGCTCATAGCCTGTGGACAGTTCGTTTAATGAAGTGAACTTCGAGTTCATGTTATCGTCTCGTCCCGGGGCCATAACCGTCCGCCCTCGGTCTTGAACATAATATGGAATTGTTTTATAGTGTTATGTTCTAGTTTTTTTAGTAATTTGTATGGCTAAATAGGAGGATGTCCACTTAGATACCGGTGAATTTACGCCCGACATCTAGCCCTTCGAACTTAGCATCAGCTGAAATCCGTGGACTTTTTGCTGTCTTCTGCGATGCTGTTTCAGAACGGACAAAGTAGCGCAGCGGGTGCCTACCACAGAAATACGACTCACCGTCTCGATTTTTCTTAGTTGTTACGTTGAAAGGAGGGAACACCATGGGAGGAAATGGTGTCTGACTCTTCCTGGGGGGTCACGCGATTCCTAATTTTGGGCTGACCATGGAGTGGCTTCTTCCAGGTCTTCTGAGACTGGGATACAGTTGTACGGTTTTTTCACTTACTACCTGGCTCCAGTTGCTTGTCTCCTCGAAGTCTGTCCGTCAAAGGTGTGGAGCCACGTAAGACTTCATTTCCCACTGAATACAGAATGCCGATTAGCTTAACAAGAGGCATCAGATGGGTAACGGGCTACCGCGCCGTTCCTCAGAGGTACTGGCCGAGTGTATCACTCGACTTTGGACAGCGTGTTTCAGATCCACTGCATCTACCCTAACAACCTTACATAGCTCAGGTTTTAATAATAGAACACATTTTCTTTCGTTGAACAGGAAAAGATGGACGTCTACAGTGCACACAAAGTGTTTATCACTCGACGTCGTGGCAGACGTTATTTTTGTTGTTCCGGCTGTGCCTCTTCTTCACCCCACGGAATGGGTGACATACGTAAACACATTTTAGGCGTACATGCCAAGGTGCCGGAACGATACAAAGCAGCTGCGATGCACTGCAGCCGCTTGAGTCGAGAAGACAATACTCTGCTGCCAAATCACGTGCTGCTACATTTGGCCAAAATGAAATGGAAAGGAACCGTGATCAAACCATTGGCAGATTTGGACCTTTCCCAGTTTGGAACGCGACGAGCCTCTGCAATGGGACTTGTGCGACCCTCTGGTGGGCAGTTTGCTTCTCAGGTCTATCAACCCTCTATACAACATAGGGATTCGGAAAAACTGACTGCTTTGTCAACGACAGCCAGCAGTGTGAAAGTGAACAATGTTGAACGAGGTTCTTCAGCTAGCCCATCCAAATCACCCGATTATCCTGCAACATACGATTCGAACGTTCCACCGATAGACGTGGAATTCAATCACTCTGGCTCTGAGGACAAATTGGATTTGGGTCAGTTCTACATTGTTCGCATGAATGTCGACAAGGACCAGTCAATCGCCGGTCACGGAAGTCTGGTGTATGCATGCTCAGTATGTCTGTTCTTCTCAACGTACGTCGGTGCGGCTCGGGCTCATGTGGTTCGTCGGCATATGCGATTACCGGCTCATACCTGCGTCTATTGTCATCAGGCATTTAAAACTGGCAAAGAAGCCCTCAAGCACCATGAGCTAACGCACGCGGAGCTAGATTATGTAACGGGGGAGCAGTTACGCACCTACAGCAGAGCAGTGTTAGAGGTGAGTGACGCTTCTACGTTCCTATTGATTGCTGCGTTTGTTTATGTGGAAGCCTTTTTTAAGCTTACCCCGATTCAATCTTCTTGATCCTATTTGGAATGTGTGCTCGCTCGGGGTAACAAGATCGATGCGGTATGTGTGCGTGTGCATGTATCTAGAATCACGTCATGATCCTCTTTGCGGAATTCCAACATCGACCAACCGATCAGGATTTCATTGGGTACCTTCTTATGAAGTTCATTCATACTCTGATTGCAATTTGTTTTTCCAGTGGTCAGTTGCACCATGATTCTGTGTGAAGTTAGTTAGTTTTAGTGTCTACCTAACGGGCCCGATTTTATGGTGAATCGATTCCTAGCGCATAGTCAGCCAGCTGTGAGTGTGCTCATAGTCTGTCGTGCAGTCAACTTCCGGAGCACTTGCACTTGTCGTCTGGCGATGAACGCCAGCAGCCAAGCTTGCACGCCGATCTAGCATAGGTGTAGCATCCATTGTAGATGCGTCATGATGTGCGAATCTGTATCCAGTGGTCGTGCTTATTTATTAAAACTGAAGAATGCAGCACTAGCAATCTCTATTCCCAAGCCCTCGCCAGCGTTGACTAAAGACGGTGGAATACAAACCATGACAACACTGGTAGAATAATCGATTTCGCTAACTGTCCACAACTTCCAGTTTGTTAGCGCCTCAAGTTCCAATGGTCCTTGTTGGTACTGTTTATCCTCTACGACTGGTGTTTGGGAGAGAACAATCATAAACTAGAGTTGATAGCTTGGATCTCCAGTGAGCGGACTTTGGGTTCAAATTTGGATTAGGGTTAGACATATAATAATGATGGTAGTAATGATGTGAGTAGATCAGTAAATCAGTCAGTTATCCCAGTATACACCGGGTACCAAGGTACAGCAGTTCTCATTAGCGCAGTTTCTTCACCGAGGATTAGGAGAATAATGGAAATAACAGCCTTACATTAGAGAGGATAACCCTGTCAGTTCATTGAGGTTAACGTGTTCTAGCTGTCTGATACAAGTGTTAGACAGCTATTCCTGGAAGATACTAGCTCTGATGCAGGGCCACCATTGGTTGGGTTACGGCACCACATTTAACAGGGTCATAAGTCACGTCTATGCCCAGTCCCCGAGTCTTCCTAAGGTGAGACGGCAGTTGCTGATGCCGCTGAGTGGACTGGCAAAGGCTTTTACGCTCAGGTGCCAAATCATTGACCGACCGCTCCTGAGTCGTTTCAACCCGACGTATGGTTAGTCGGAAAGAGCTCAGCCAGCTTAACAGTTCTCTGGCTTAACCAGTATTTGTTGTTTGCATAGTTTTACTGGCACCAATAAAAACTGCTGATCGTTGCGATATCCGGTTTTGATTGAAATGTGCAGGCGATCCTGGGGTTATGGCTTTAAAAGCCGTTGACAGTATGCCTTTTTTCCCACGTTCTCCAAATCATCATTATTATCACTGGACTGGTTTATTTCCGGGCGCTTTTGGGTCAAGTTAGCTCAACGTTGTTGAGATACAGAGACTTCGTGGAGGCTAAGGATCGCTTTGCGTCCTACGGCGTACACTTCGGGGGAAGTTCACCCTCACAATGCCATCGTCAGAGTCAGGGTGCCTAGTCTAGTCAGAACGACAAGATTGCACTGGAGCTCTCCGCCGTTAGCTGATTGCCACATGGCTGGTTTGCAGTCGATTACCTCCAGGTAACACGGTGTGAGCGCTTGTGCTGGAAGTTCATACCGGCTGGAAATAACCAGCCTCAAATCTACCGCTTGAATTAGGCTGTCAACCGCTCGAACCACAGCATTGGTGCTTTTTGCCGACCGAATCAGCCATTACTAGTCTCTGTAGAAATTATCAGCTTCTGTCTGTTAATGAACATGCTAATGCAACAAATAAACACCGTTTGCCGCGTCCAGGTGAAATCGCAATCCAGGCCAACAGGAAGACGCTCTTATCTTTGGGATTCAATACAGTCCGCAAGCACCGCGAACCTTTGCATTGGGATCGTTAGACATCCAAAGACTGAAGCGCGATATATTTGAGTTCATCTTGAGAGGTTTGCAGTATAACCGAACTGCGGTCTTTCATGCGTATTTCGGAGACAATGTACATAGGTCGAAAGCGAGTAAGAGTGAGTAAGAGTGCTGTTACTCAGTTTGACAGTATTGAAAGCCACAATTTGGGACAGATCCTTGAAATTTATTATTGGTTTATTTTTGTTTATTTCTCTGGGTAGAAGTCTATCTATGGGGATTCGATTAGGTGCTTAGATGAATGAGGAGGGTGTGGGAGGATTCCGTTGAATGAAGGGCTGTAGGAGCGAAGGATACTTCCCGTTTACCCTCTTTGAAAGAGACGTTTAATTTAGGTACTCAACCTTGAGGTTGCGGAAGCATCAGTTAGTGTATTACTGACCAAAACCCATGACTGTTTCAAGGCGAGTAGATGGCCAGACTGCCAGTTAAGTCTTTTCTGATTCTATGTTAAGTAATAACCGAACCGTTTCGGATCTTTTTTACCCAGCCTGGCTGACCAGAAAAGCTTTTATACGGAACACGATCCTCTAGACGCACGCTGCATTTGTTAATAGCCTGCTGTGGGCAAATTTTCCCAACGAACATCTGATCTTTTCGACTAAGAACTCTTATTTCACTTCTCGCTTCTCGCTGCATTTTGTTCTCTTCAGGTTCCAATAAAAGACATTACTTCCGAGTCGACTGAGCGTGTGGTAGAACTTCAACAAGGTTTGCGGACACAAGGCCTCAATCGGCTAACTGATGAGGACGCAGAGGATGCTACTCTGTTCGAAAACGAAATGGACGAGGATGGGTTGAACATATCCATAGATGTGTCGGACAAAAATACTTCGGAAGATTACTTGCAGAGTGTGTTCCCATCTCCCGCCGGTTTTGTTGGTGAAAAGCCGGCGAAAGTGCCTCGCCTGGAAGGAGAATTGCAGAGATTCTCGAACGGCACTGCTAGTTCCTCTTGCGACAGAACGGATCTCACCGTTACGTTGAATGGTACAGGCGTTAAATTTTCGACTCCAAATAACTTGCCCCGGGTCGGTCTGAGCGGTTCGAGTAGGCGCAAACCAAGTAAACTGCAACTGGTTCAGCTCAAACCGTCGACCGAACTCGACGGAACCGCTAGTGTTTGTCCTAACGACATAGACCAATCAAACCAGTGCGAGAACCAAAACTGGGATTGCTCTTCACCACCTGAACTACCTGGAAAACTCATCCTTGATGTCGGTGAAGTTTGACCCTACCTGTAGACCTTGTAAATATTTCCAGCCGTTCGTATCCAGACAAATTTGTACCAATTCGTACGTCTGCATATCACGGTCTCCTCCATTTCGAACCCTAGGAGGGCACTACGGTCCACTCCCTATCTCTTGCTCTTTTGTTCACGTGTTGTATTTATTTAGCTTTTTTCTCTTTTGTTTGTCTGTTTTCCTTTTTCTTGTTCCATGTTCTTTCGTTACTTGTATGCCAATTCCTGTTGTTGCCAATTCTATGTATGGGTGGTGGTACGTGTTTGGGGTTATCAATTTTCATACTCTGCACTGCGTTTTTTGGAGGGTTACTGGCCATCGTGCACCCACCTTCAGATCGACGTCTACCTCTCTATACACGAACTTCTTTTTTCCTTGTTTTCTGCTACTATTCTTGAGAGAAACTGCAAACCAAATAAGGCTCACTCCAGCCCATCCCGCACGTTTCCAAACCAATCAGCCTGATCGTCTTTTTTTCAAGCCAGCCGTCACCCCCAAAGCATTTATGAAATTAACTCCAGAGTTCTACCGAAAACCAATCGCTCTTCCTGCCACCGTGTAACGAGGACTTGTACTAAAGCAGTTGCTAACTACGCGTATTGCATCCTTTGTCCTATGTTTTTACTCATCTGAACCGGATTCTCCCCGCTACACACATTCACTGCATAATTCAAGGTGTCTCTTGCAAAACTGTATGAGCTCTTTTGAGCAATGGTAATCAGATGTATTGAGGTCTGTGATCTTCCATATGTGATCGCCTTTCTGGTCCACTCAGTAGTTTACCGCATCCCACTACTACAATTATTGATCTCTCTACCCGTGCTGCGGCGTTTGTTGACCCCCACTTCTTCACCAGCGTATCAGTTGTCTACTGTTTGCAACCCCATACCTAGGTTTTTTGGCTATGCACAGATTCTGTCTCAGTTCCAAATGGTTCTGTTTCCGTCCCATTCGGTTTTGTGCTCTGGTCTCTTGCTGCCACACGCAACCAAACCCTGACTTTGACACGTATGCAAGTTCGTATGTATAGTATCAACGTGGTGGCAGGTTTGTAGATGGTTTGTGGCCTACCTCCTCATGTTAGTGCTGATTATCTCCGTCACTCCTTGCGTACAATCGTTGCTTTTCTCAATTTCTGACGCTGGTTTTGTTGTTGTGTTGTTTCATTTCTGCTCCATTACACAGCCAACCAAGTGATAAACGCTACTATTACTACAAATAAAGTCGTATGCTTCTGCAATGATTCTATTTCTGAGGCGAGACTTGGTCACCTTATTATAGATCACTGGTCAGAGGTGAGCTGTGTCCCGCGTAGCCAGCGCGTCAGATCAACGTGCACACTCCGGTCGTGTGACAAACTGTTTGTCCACCCAAATTTGTGCTGACTTGCTTATCGAGCCTGAATATAAGGTCAAGGGTCACGACGACAGCCGGCTTAGGTTACATCGCTTCGATGTTGACCATCTTTTACGTAATCAGACTTAACGTTGGTGCTAATCCCTGTTTACTCGTTAAAGTGGCCAGAGAGTACCAAGGTTTTAAACACCCTGATGATATTCGATTACTCAGAGTTTGATTGCTATTGGCGTGGCTTATACACTGAAGGAGCACAGGTAGACTCCAGTTTCGCACAGTATGCGACATCCAGGGCTTGGGTCGAAGGTGAAGTCAATTGCGCAAGCACCCAAAAGGCACCTGTGGTGCTACCTTGCTCTGATATTCTGACTGGTGAGCAGTCGATTAGAACAATCGTAGCGTTGGTTGCATTAATTAGATGCGGACCGTTTGCACGTCTATCAGTCCGGAGTCGTCCCGCTAGTGCTGATGGAGAAACACTAAAGTAACGAATCCGTTGTCTTTCCTCGGTATCGAGTAACCGAACTATACGACAGTCAGGATCAGAGTAATGCACTGACTCTTTCGGGACAGCCATCTGACCAATGATCCCCCAGGAATTCGATTCCATTTTGTCTCACCCGAGTCTAACAGTGAACTAATCCCCTACTATCGAATTGGGGACGTATGTGGTGAACTCGACGTGTTGCTCACTCTATACCAAATGCAGTCAATTGTATAAGTAGACTCCAATGTATTCCAAAATCTGGCAGTTCGCCCCAATGGTCCACACCGACCAGTCAGCTTACAAACTTCATCGATTGGAGCATGATTTTGACAGAGTATAAAGACCAGATTTACTCAGTCTAGCACCATATCGCAAACGGCTTTCACCTGTCCAGTAAAACCGTGTTTTTAAAATCGCCTAACCCACGCGTTCATCAGTCAAATACTCTAACAAGTTCCACCAAACCAAGACCATAATTAGTTGGTTTACCCTAAGCATAAAGCTTAAATATTATGGTGAAATAGTGGTTTCAATGCTCATCTTGACTCTGAGAGAAACCACCTAGAGAGGGGGCTGAACACTCTTCGTAGTGGCACTCTTGAGGAGATCACCGTACCCAGCCGTTCTAAGAAGTATTTGCAGCGTCAGCGGCGAGTAGTTTCAATGGCATATAATAGTTATTTCTGATTGTATGGTTCGGAGAATTTGTCTCCATAACATTCGAACAGTCCTACTCTCCTGGCGCGCTTATTCTCCTGATATCCTGGGTTCCGATCCCGGTTCGGTTAAGGATATTCACCACCGATGAGCTTCAATAAGAGTGAAACTCAGGTTCAGTGCTCCACTCTTTGGTCTGGACTAACTGCGCCAGGAGAGGAGGATGGTCCAATTGGGAGTAACGTGAGTACATGTAGGGGTTTTGATAAGGTGCGAAAAAATATGAATGGCGCAAAACTAGTATCCTGTTCCCATGACGATGGGGAAGACCTGCTAAATGGCATGTCATTGGACGGTTTATTTCGGTTACCCATCACGTGCCGGTCAGCTTTATCCATATTGGCTACACATTAACAACGAAATATTCTCATGTTGCCGTTGCAGTGTACTTTGGTTAATTGTTTAGTGGGAGACGAATTTCACAACCTAATTTGGTTTGGACGGGAGACTCACTTGGAACCCAACTGAATCTCTCGCTTATGATGTTTGTAAGCAACTGAATGTGCTGCACTTGGCCGCCTCATGTTTCAGTTGTTACGATATTCGAGATATCGTGATACATGTAATGCTTAAGCACAGTCTCCGAGTTTCCGTCAACCCTATGTTATACTTGAACCCAAATTGCTTAAAAACATCATAAGCGAGAGATTCCGCTGGGTCCAGGTGAGTCTATCGTCAAAACCAGATTGGTGTGCAAATGAGTGTATTTCGTTAATTTTGTGCAATTTGGGTTCGAGTAGAACATAAGGTTGACGGAAACTCGGAGATTGCGCCTACCTGATGAGCCTCAAAAAGGGCGAAGCCGGTCGTGGGCCGTCGAAGAATTTTCAGCAGCCTTGTGAGTAGTGTATCAAGCCTGGTAAGACCCACTTAGGGACGAAACTGAACAGAACCAAGATCACAGATTTCGGACATGCATTTGTCGATTCTTTTAAACCCGTCATCACAAGCTTCATTAAATATACCTGGACCATCAGCTAGGGGTAAGATACCGTAATCTTTTCTGCTGACGGTTTCCCGGTCCTGTATCATTCAGGGACCGGTGGCTGTGTCGACCGGGCTGCCCATCTACGCTGCTCAATATATCGGGCCTTGGTAGCGTAGAAAGTCCAACTTGGGAAAGAGTTGGTGTTTCTGTACCCACTGGGGGAGAACACGAAGAGAATGGTAGGTCTGGTTGAAGCTGTGCGATTAGCGGCATGAAAGAATCGACAGATCCTAATTCCTTTGTCCGACGCGTAAAGCAGCGGAGAGTTAAAATTCGAAAGCCCTTGAAGCTCCACCCGGCGTGCATGGAGTGCTAAACTTACGTGTTACAAAGGTACTGTTCGAACGTGTAAAATTTTCGGTGGATATATTTCCCTTGAAACGTACCGTATGTGGGAGATATGGTAATTTCTGTCTCATGGCACTCAACTCACAGGCGGCAGCTCCATAACGTGCAACGATGCACCGCCGCACCTTTTGGCTTTTTCAGTCCAACTTGAGGTTTACAGGACCTTTTTAATGTGTATGCGGGAGCCGTACGCCGATTCAATATTACCACCAGGCCATTATCGTTTGGGTCATTTTAATGTATATTGGCTGTGGCCTTGCTAGTACCGGATGACTTTAACACCAACTCCATCGCTTGAGCTCATGTTCACCACTTCAATGAATGGCTCACTTCCATTGAAGCAGCTGTGGTAAACAATGACCTTTCAGTCTGACGTTCTTTTGTACATCGTTGTCATGCTTTTACGAGGGCCAACGTGCTGCCACGATGCCCAAGCAACCAAGACGTGAGGGTTGGGTTAAAATTATGAGTCTTAACCACAGCTATCCCGAGCTCGTTAGTCCAATTCTCTCCACAACTATGGATAGTGCAGCTTACGATCAATCTGTTCTGAAAGGACCTAAACGTAACTGTGCTCTCTTTAGGTGTCGCTTGCGAGTGTAAAATGCTCTCCAGTGGAACCATGGACTTTCCTACCATTTAGAGTTGCGTGCTCTTTTCTTACTCTTGGATAGAACAGTACAGTAAACCGATCGATTACTATAATCATTTATTGCCTGGATGTATCTTTTCTCGAGAGGGTGCCACATAGAGGAGTATTTCGTCTTGTCCCGCGTCTGAATTCTATTACCGAAGGTTTATAAAAAATCGGTAGTCTTTTTTATGACATGCACAGTATGTTCAGATGAAGTCTATCCACCAAGATTATGCATGTTATCACTTGGATGGGGATAGGTCACCTGTGAGCTGAGTCTGCTTTAAGATTGCCCGATGTGATTAGTCAGTGCGTAAGTCACTTAGAATTGTTCCATGAACACATTCAACCTGAACCCCACATGACAGCGGCCATTGTAGACTATCAACCTCAGGGTGGTCAGTGTTGCTGGTGTGCGAATTTCCACAAATAATAATTCATGAGAGATGTGGGAGTCCTGTCCTTTTGCTGATTGGGCACGTACCTGAGCAAGTGCATTAATCGGAAGGCTGTTTACCATTTACTTGGGGCTTCAGCTTCTTGTCCTCCTGCGATGCTTTTGCAGGACTGTGGCTACCAGCCTCAACGAGAGCTGCGGGATGTCTGAATCGACACTGTGAAGCTCCCGGATCTGCCAATACTGCGGGACTTTTGTGATCAGTATTCATCTCGAACAATTCAACCTAAAGACTGCTACATAAGTGGCTCATCTTCAGAGAACTGCCTAACTTGCATCGAATGATTTTAGCACTTAAATGGTTTTTTCTCAGAGCCATTGTGGTCAGTTATGGCCATGGTTTGTCAAGTTACTATCGAAGCCGGCGCATGTGACACTCTGGATCCGTATTCACCTCGGCAGTCACACTAGTTGTCTGGATGGCTTGTTCGTGATTTCGATCGACTTAGTTACATATTTCGGATGTCGCGGTTCCGTCTGGCTTGAGAAAGTAATGAAGGGCAAATAAAACCACAAGACTTTTTCCGCGTACATCACCTCGTCACGGATAACGGGGTTGAATATCGATACTCTGGATTTCTGTGTCCACTTTTACTCGCAGTCTGGTGTGTAGGTTGAATGATACCTGTCAAACTTGGGGATGTGATGACGTCAAGACGCGCATCATGCTAGCATCCCTCTAGGATTCAATAAAAGCACACACACACAAGACGAAGTAGTCCGCTTTGGCGACAAGGGAGTGGTACCGAGGAACAACTAATCTGAGGGATTCACTGGCCAAGTTCCCACCGATGCCCACAAGTCGCCAATGACTAGAATGACGTAATAAATAAGTTGGTCTGTATTCAGTGTTCATTTTTGGATTATACAGTGAAAAGAGGGAATAACCGTCTTTTTCCTTGACAAACACTACTCATAGGAAATAAGCTTAGTCCTAGACAGTGCTCACACAGAATCGGAAGCTATCAGTAAGGACCTTAGCGTTGACAGGCGTTTTGCGTATAGGCAAAAAATCACCCGGATATTCGTGGTTTTGTTGGGCAAACTGTGCAATCGAAAAGCCTATGCGTTGGTCACCACCAAAGAATTGCAGTTAGAACTAGTCCATCTGTTTCCTGTAGGTTTCATTTAGATGGTTTTGCCCAAAGGTACGAAGAAAAACTGCTGTGTTTAGGAAACAAAACTATAGGCTTTCATACAGCACATGTTTCTTTCCTAATTATGATCTAGCTGTGCATCATTCGCATTAGTTATCCACAGCCAATGAGTCACAGGTAACGTGAGATAGTCAATCCCTCGCTAGCTGATTTATTTCAGTGGTTCTTGCACTTTTCAGCTCATCATCCTTTTTCCTAATCTAATGTGCCTTACTGAGTCGTAAAACTAGAACAGACAAAACGAAGCACGGTATCTCCTTCTGTGATGCACAAAACTGCCTTTAAAAAGGGTTCCACTAAACAGAGACCAGAAACGCAACAGCGTTCCTTGTCAGGTACGATTTAGTTTGCACCCCTTGGAATAGGGAACGCTCTATTGGCATTATTGAAGGATATGGAGATCTCGGATGGGCTGCTTGGTTCTTGGTCTGTTCGCCGACCTTGGTGAATGGGTTGAAAACGTTTTGTCACCACTCGAGGAGGCATCAATCCACCTAACTATGCACTGGTGGTGTCCCCTCAATTAGTACGAAACGTTTGCAACCCAATTACCAGACTCGGCAGACAGACCGCCAACCAGGACACTGATCCCTTTCTCACAGCAGTTTGTCTTAAAGGGACTACCGTGCACCACAAATAACAGCATTCGCGATGAATGAGTCTGACTGATGGATACCACTTCACAAATATCAAGTGACGGTCATTCGAGAAATGTTTGAGGCCCCCTGTTTCGGAAGAAAGCATTCTCCTTGTGGATTTAGAAACAGACCTCCGGTGAAGACTTACCATTTTGCCCACGATGTCGGAAACATAGTAGACGAGAGTTTAATCGCTTCACTGATTTAGGGTTGCATTCATATATTTGTCTCTTCCTGCAGCACAAATTCCCTGTGCGGCATTTTGAACCAGGGTCTTTGATCAGTGGCTTCAATAACAACGTTTTATTAACATACCTATTTGCTGCGCCACTTGTCCATATCGGGTCTTTATCGACTGTGTTACAGATGTTTTGTGCTGACATAACATTCGCACTATTTGAGTAGCAGTGATTGCTGCCACAACGGTAAAATTCTGGCCGGATCAGTACATTTAATCTCTGCTCTTGATTTCTTCGGGCCTTTACCCTTCTTGTACAAAGTAGACTGAACATAAATGTACTGCAGTTTGAAGATCTAACACTGCTGTTGTCATCACATTCGATATATAAGTCTAAGCGGATATTCTACCTTTCATCCGCTGATTATTTCTGAGCATCAACTACTCGACTGGCACTGCTTGTGCGGGTCAACATAGCTCCCCTAAGCGGAAAAGCAGTTAGTTGTTCACCACGTTCTAAAATGCTGTAGAGACGAAACTGATCTTGCTTCCTCCGGATTCTCCTAAGAACGGAATTGTTATCACCCTGTCGACTTAGGTAGGTTCAACCAGGCAAAACTAGGTGAAAAACAGTGCTCGAGACAGCTCAGTGTTTAAGGTATAAACTTACTGACCGGAATGTCTGTGGTCCGAACGTAACTTCAGCATCTCCACTGCTCTTTTCTAGGCTTTGGCAGCCAGACAATATCGCAACCCTCGTGCTTCCTTCGGGTGGCATGGCAGCTAGGCACCGAAAAAGTGTTACCGCTGAACGATTAATATTATTATTAACATAAATAAAAAAACAGGTTTCTTCTTCGTATAGAAGTAATGCACTACCCATAAGGTTGCTGAAAACTCCTCGACAGCCCACGACCGGTTTCGCCCTTCTTGGGGCTCATCAGGTACACGCAGTCCCCGATTTTCCGTCAACCTTATGTTCGAATTGAACCCAAATTGCACGTTCAGTTTTCGTCGCTCAGTGAGACCAACCTCGTGCCCTTGGATTGTTATTATGTTCATCCGGTCACTCAAGGCACAGGGTTAGTGGTAATGTGGTAGTGTTTGGGTAATTTGGGTGGCAAAAACAATCTTCAGTAGACAGCATCTCCAAAAGTTTATTTTCAATTGGCCTTTCTATCATCAGAGGATTCGACAGCATAAAAATCTACACTTAAAACTAGAGGTCCCATGGTAATATCTCCTCTTTCAGTAAAGATGTCAGCTCGTGTATTCACAATCCTTGCTTCTATGATGTTCAGTTTCCATTTCCCATGTTTCATCCGAGTCAGTCCAGTGGCTTACTTGTTGCGGCATTATCGGGCTTACTTACCCCCGAGTCCCACCATTTGCAATTTCAAACTACTGCGCTATTTTCGTCCCTCACTGGGCTAAAAAGGTCGGGTGGAAACGCCGCATGACCCAATTAAGGAAGCACCGATTTGTTATCACGGCATTTGTAAGAAAGATCTTAGTACAAGCCCGGCAGTGAAAGAGCGAAAGCAATATTGCCGTATCCCAGTATGCCTTCTATCGGTCCTAATTAGATAAATCAGATCAATCTAGAATTAAGTCCAACATTATTATCTACAATAAGATTAAGAACAAGTGTATCACATTTCCTTACTGGGACAATTGAAGTTGGGGATTTGAACCTGAACAAGGTTTCCCGAGATTACATGCTTATCGACTTTCGTAAAAGTTTCGTGTGGTTCAGTCACGTCTACTTGCCTTGTAAGCATCCATTATGGGTTTGCATACTGTCGATAAGTAGATCAGTATCTCAGTTTAATTCTATTTGGTGAGTTAGTTATTCTCCCTCAAAACACAATAAAGATGTCTGCCATTTTTTAAATTTGGTTTAATGAGTTTACCTGGATTCATGATTCATATCTGAAAAAAAAACATTCACAAATATATAGTGAGAAAACGACGCTTTAACCGCGGGACCCCAGTTCGATTTAAGTTGCGGGCGAAAGAATATTACGGGATTGGTGACAAGTAACAAACTAAAGATCCACCCATAGACGTAATACACTACTCATAAGGTTGCTGAAAATTCCTCGACAGCAAATGAGTGTATTTCGCTAAAGGTCCATCCCTTTCAAATGAAGTTTAATCTAGTGTTCTGATATCTCTTCGGCTCAGGAAATGCTTTGCCTACAGTGAAAAATTACTCTCGTGCTAATCGGACTGTAAGTTTTCGGTGCTCCTAGTGCTAAACGACTTTTCTCTAAATGAGTGCTCTCCAGTGTGGAAGCACTGTACGTATCAGTTGGCTCAGTGGTTAGAGCGCAAATTTACTGACCGGAAGGTCCGTGGTTTGAACCCCACCCCATCTCGATTTCTCTTGTCTAGGCTTGGGCAACCTGGCAGTATCCCAGCCCTTCCTTCGGGTAGCATGGCAGCTAGACACCGAAAGGGTGTCACAGCTGAACCATTATTTCTGAGCTCGAGATAGCTCAGTGGTTTAGGCGCCAGCTTACGGACCGGAAGGTTCGTGGTTCGAACGCAACCTTAGCATCTCGACTGCTCCCCTCTAGGCTTGGGCAACCTAGCAGTATCCCAGCCCTCGTGCCCCCTTCCGTTGACATGACAGCAAGGCACCAAAAGGGTGCTATAGCTAAACGACTTCTTCGCCATGTTTTATTTCGCCAAATGGAACAGTATCCAAAAGGTTGCTTGTCAATCCAGATGCTGTTTCAGCACCGAAGCCGTGGTCTTATCATTTATCACTTCAACACGATGAACGAAGTTCAAACTCATCATCTTTACACAGGCCCAAAACACGAGTGTTTCTTTAGGTTTTGGTTCAGTTTTGTTTGACTGTTCTATGAGAGAATGTAAAAGTATACCAATACGATTGCATAAAACAGACGGGGCTGCTGGAGGGGCAAATTATTCAGCAAGTGTTTCTGCTCGATTCTACTATTCTAAAAGGATTTTATCGGTATTGTTGTACTGCCTGACAGTTATACTACCTAGGATAACAGCGCTTCTTTTTAACCTGCTATCGCATCAACAATCCGGATGCACTCCAGTGCACTTGAAGCCCTCCGTTGTGACGCAGCTAGTTTCGTTTGTGCGTGTGTGCATTTATGTTTAATGATGTACCGCGCGTGCAAATGTAGATGCACGCACAACCGCATCGTCAAACTGTCAGGAATTCTGCAAGCCAGCAGCTATTCACCCTGACCAACATACCATACCTCCGGGTTGTGGAGCACCACTGTCCTTCTAAATTTTCGGATCTAATTTACCCATGCGATGAGGAATAAATGAACTGAAGAAAACTTTTTTTAGCTAAGATTTCCTTTTCCTATGATGGTGATCAAGACCGTTACTGCTAAGGCTACAACAGGCGATTCATCAGATGTAAAAGTCATCGTCAGTTCACTGGAAGCTATGACTGTCAACTAAATCGGTGGATCTCATCAGTAGCCCGGACCTTATGTGTGAAGATGTGCGCAGTAAAGCTCCTTCATCCTGTACATCACTGGCAAAGTGCAAACGTGCATACAAGACGCTTTTGCGTCTTGGAGCTGTTGGATCTTTCATCGCCTTCGGATTTATTTCGATCTTTTCAGTTTTTAATCCGTTAACTATGGACCATATTTCTACTGGCTGCAGCCACAACAGTAATGCGCTGGAGTACGTGATTTAACCAGTTCCATGTGGATGGAGTGCGGGAAGATACCGAGGTGACTTTGAGGTTGGCGTTGGGAAGTGGGACAGATACTTCTTGAAGGAAGTAGCTTAGATAGCGGAACATCGTTGATTGGACCAGGTCTGTCAGATTCTGATCCTAGGGTTCCCACACAAGAGGAAGGCCAATTCCGACACGACGATTTTTATTGGTCAAACCAAATATTGCTTGGGAAGTGTCATTAGGGTTAACTGTTTTTCCCTTTTTTTATATAACTTCCGACTAACTTACGATATCCGTACCTTCAACACATCCTTCAGAAATGCTATTCAGTAGCTTTTCGGCAAATTTCGATAGGAATACATCGATTCCTCAAGACATCACTTCGGGTGCGCAGTGTCAGTGAAGCCATTCCGAACTAAGCCTAGGACTGGGTGGTTTTCTTTAGCATTCACTAAGAGATGACGTTTTCCTACGTTTTTAATAATATGCCGATATTTCGCTTCCATAGTCACCGTGCATCTACAGTTCCAATTTTAGGTCCATCTATGGTATCGAAGATCTGTCTTCAGCCACATTTAGACCTTGTCGTTGGGTGCCGTTGATTTCTTAGTAGGTTCTTGTCCATAACGGTTTACAGCGACCTTGTTACATACAGTCAGTGACAAAATGTTCAGGGATGATTTTCCCACTCGCTCGTCAGTGAAAATTCAGCAATGAAGCTATAGTAACCCTATGTGGAAATCGATCCTGATTTTTTCGTCTAGGTTAACTACACGGTGATGCTTGTTTGCTACAGAAGTGAAATCGCAAACCACGAGAGATCCTCTGTAGTCATTTCGACTACTTAAATCCTCAGAATAGCGGATCAGGTCATCTTGGCTGCTCATTTCACACTTTTCGTCTGACATGAATCTGTGCTTCATGCACATTATGGTCATCCAACTCGGCTATCTTGTGGTCGTCGGTTTTAAGGTCGGGAGCCTCGGAGCATTTTCTGGACACGTCTGATACTCAAACACAATGAGCCTGTTTCGTATTCGTCGGACTTATTATCCGGTTAGTAACGGCCCTGCGCAACTTTACCTTACCATACACAGTTCTCAGAAACCTTTGGTCTCCGCGGTACGTTACGCAGAGAGATTGTCCGGAAAACCATATTTCTCGATTAGGCAAGTTTCGTTGAATTATTCCTACATCCGTGGGGCACGGGGTCAACAAGGACAAAGGTTTTCGTGCTTTCCTTCAATTGCCTCAGGTAGATGGCAACTTCTATTTAAAGTTTCGATGGTTGTATCCAATTTTATCGCGCACGTCGAGTTCAGTCCAGGGACACTTGTCGATTTGATCAACAAAGTTGCGTCCTCCCAGCACACAACATGATATATTATTTCTGTACCTACTCGTTCAAAACGGATCATAAATCTACTGAAGTCTTGTTTAGAGTGATGTGTACGAGGACAAAAAATAAAAAACGGGTATGCCCAATAGTGCTGCGTACACTATAACAAATACATTGATCGGTATCCAAGACACTGGTGCCCACCTGTGGGTACTGCAGCAAAAATGCTGACCATAGGGTATTTCAAAAATACAACTGATTCACATCTCTTATTCAGTAATGAAGTGGCTTTGGTTCGTGACGTAAGGTAACCGGCGGTCTTAATCTCAGCTAAGCTTAGAGCTCGTGGGGCGTAATAACAAACTGAGTGAGCACATTTACAAAGATCTTTGACCCAGGACCAGAGCAGGTAGCTGTCATAAAAAGTATAAAACGCAAATGGTTTTGTGTGAGTCTCACTCAGAGGTACTCTAAATAGCTTTACTGACAGGTCACAGATTCTTATTTCTGTCCTGCCTTCAAAGCTCCTGCTGTTTTAACAGAAAACCTTCCAGATTGTGCGTTGAGACTCCAAGGAAATGGTTCGTAGCAAGTGCCTAAGAATGAGAAGGCTCGAGAGTACGGGAAGTACCATTTAACGTGTGTTCATTAAAAAGATGTGTGGATTGTTGGAATGGGGTAGCAGCCAAGTTCCTCATAAATGATCCAGCTCAGTTCGTCGAAATGCTAGTCCATGATCTCAACCGCTCGATCGACCCAGCTACTATATCAGTCTACACATACCCCGATCGCTGTCCAAGTCTATAAGTTCACTAACACTTCTCCCGGCAGCTTACACAGTCAGGTTATTGGAAACACCACTGACGGACATCTCACGCCACTTTTCAAACTTGATGCGCTTTCAGGACAAGAAACAAACACCGGCAACCAGAGGCTCGCATGTTTTACAAAGGGCACACTTGTACAGATTTCCGCGGAAGATGAAGAAGTGAAGGGGAGAAGTCGCAAAGGAGGCAAACTTTGCAGATAAACTACGGATTGTCGAATATCTGGAGAAAGTCACGGAAAGGGCGCAAGTCTACCAGTGAGTGATTTTCTGTCACTGGAGCAAGGTAAAGTATATGCAGTTCTTCACTTACGTCAGCCGATTAAAGCGGAATACAGTGGCTGATAAATCAGGAGAACGCATCCCAGGAAAAATGATCCTACTTTTCTGCTTCTTGGTATTCCCACACAGATACTATTCGGCTTCCTACGTTGACTGTATCGTCGGATAGCATAGAACAGATGTGTCTTCATATATGAATCCATTTAAGAGAGTTCTCTAATTTAAAACGGTCATGCAGCAGGATGAATTCCGCATTCAAAAATATCAGAATTCCCCCATGACGAGAAATTGATTTACGTTAGCCGTATACTCTGGTGTAAGTTTGGTTTAGGAAGGACATCCTATTCAGAGTGACCTATGCGTTCAGCGGAGCGAATAGGTGTGCTAACAGCCTGAGACTATAGTTTTCATCACAAAGTGGTGAAAAAGTCAGCATCTGGCCTATCTTTCTAGTGTTATGCCAGAACTAAATAGCCAAACTCATGTTACCCCACTTCCATCTACCAAGGCCAACGGCAGCCCCACACATCTCGTTTTGGTGAGTTCTGTTCATCCAAGCATATTAGGAACCCGATCTAAAGGATTCGTCAACAAAGTAACACATACGAATCAGTGATTAGCTAACCGAGAAGGATACATCAGATGATGGGTCTGGTGGACTCGCTTACGACATTCGTCGACGCGCTACACTGCATGCTCATCTGGGTCTAAAAAGTTCAAACAAACATGCTGTAATGAGGGGATTTTCGTCTTTCATAATGAGGCTTCCAATGACACGAACAAATGCGACAGAATGAAAATGGATATCGGTGGAAGAACGCCTAAAGAGTCGTGGAGTATTCGGACAAATTTAAGGATATCAACATGGGAATCGATAAAACTTTCAATTAGGACTGCGACCTAGAAATATCCGGGTGCGACTTGAACGAGTGTGAAATCTCACACCAATTTTCTTTACTGAACCGTTCATTTAATGGCCCATCTGGTAAATAACACTTGGATGTTTTCCGATAAAGATAATATATCCAACATATGTGCGGGTTGGCGATCATGAACCAAGCCGATTATGGACGCGAAATGAGGAATATTCTCAGCGGCTTCAAAAAGTTCCAGTTCTTATCAAATGCCAACGACGAAACAGACACGACGGAACGACGACTGGTCCCTTGTTTGGAAACATTCAGACAGAAATTACATCACCAGTGCACAGTTTGCTACCTTAAGCTGACAGGCACAAATATTTCGAGGATGAATAGTTTACCCAAGGGTAATAAACTCAGAGGTCAACTGCTTTCGATTTTAGCCATCTGTGGGTACCATTTTTACTCTACAGTACAGTGAATAGCTAGACTCCTGAAACCCATACGCACAGAGCTAGCCTAGTATAGTTTACGTGACACATTTCAGTTTGCTGAATCAACTAAGGACCCAAGAGTTTCAGAAGAAAACAAGTTCACAGTTGACGGCGCTGACTTTCCATGGGGCTATCCGTTGAGACGAAATCAAGAAGTTCCACTTGCAGTCACATCTCTAAATTAATTAGACTTTTATCGTGGGGCGCAGAAGGACTGAGGCAGACCAAGTGGTTGCAACTTACAACATCGCTTACTGCGACATCCAGTTCACAAACGAATGGGAACAATGCAGTGTTATCCCATTCATGAGTGGGCAACAAGGAGTCGGCTGTCGTGGACTATCCCCCATAAACCTAACTGGATGGGTGAATACTTTCACTTTTTAAGTATAGTTTCATTACAATTCGAAGATGTGACGCAGCTAGCTCACACAATTTTTTAGTGAATATTTACAGACAGCGCTCGATTCCACTAAGGGTCTACTACGAGAAAAAAACTATCCCATAGGGTTCCTAGAGAGAAACCTGTGTCGAAAACGAAGTAATCTGCGTAAGTCATCAAGCAATGACACTTTGACAACAAATACCAAGCATTGAAAGGTGCGGAATTCAAAACTTTTCTGAACGGAAATGGAACTTACCTTCCCAAAAAACACGGGTCCCTGCTGATGACTACTGTGCATCTCCATCCAGAAGCGTTAGCACCATAAGACTACCAAACCCTTTTTTTACACCGAATTCGGTTCTCGCCGAATGAGAGAATCTGGGTGAACACACGATGCACAGGTCGGGAAATGCTACAAGTGTACCGTTCATGAAGATTGTAAAAAGGCTATGCCGGGTCCGGTGAATTTCCGTGTTGTTTGACGGTGTGGACATTTTGGCGTGTAAACTCCCCCTTCCCTCTCTTTTCCGTGCCATTCTGATGGCAAACGAGCATCAACTGTCAGTAGATCATATTACTGATGACGACCATAATGATGATGATAATGATGGTGGTGAAGGATTTATTTGGAATATATCAGCTGACAGCTGATAGGACTGGAACCGCAGGGAGACTTTGAATGAATACAATAACACATAGGAGTCAATAGACCAACCAGTCTACTACTGGCGGAGCTTTCGTCATGGAGTATTCAACAATGGACGTAACACAGTACTCATAAGGTTGCTGAAAACTCCTCGATAACCCACGACCAGTTTCGCCCTTCTTCGGGCTCATCAGGTAGGCGCACTCTCCGAGTTCCCCTCAAACTTATGTTCCACTTGAATCCAAATTGTGCGAAATTCGACTGATACACTCATCTACATACCAGTTTGGTTTTGATGGGAGACGCACCTGGGACCCAACTGAATCTCTCGTTTAGGATTTTTTCTTCAACTGGATGAAATAATACCGTACCAACTGAAACGAGATAGTATGGTGCAGCACATTCAGTTGAGGAGGAATATCATAAGCGAGAGATTTATTTGGGTCACCCATGGAAACCATATTGGCGTGCAAATGAGCGTATTCCACGAATCTTCATCAGGCTGAACCATTGTTGATCGGACGTTGTTTTTCCTTCGCCGCAATATTGACAGGGCATGTAAAAATCGATGCAACGCCTGCAACAACCAGGATCAGAAAGGGTCAGTGAGGTCACGGCAGATGCTCCAAGTCGTCCATATTAGTGTCTAACACAAATGAAGATAGGGAACGATGGTGCTTGTTCACTTAGATGGCCAGCCATGAGATTGCAACTTGTAGTCTGGATATTTTACCAGGGAAATAAGAACATGACTTGCACTTGGAGTGAACTGTTGGATCACTGATAGATATGGGAACCACTAAGTCCTGTTACCTGCTACTGGACTACCGTTCCATGGTTGTTCGATATCTAGCCCCCTCGAGGAGGAGCACTAACTAGAAGGACCTAAAGTGTTTCTAACTTCGTGTTTTTAATAGAGCCTTGGTACCAAACGGGGCTAAAATCTAACAGGTGCTAGGAAAACTCATTTTCTGCGCGCTAACACAATCCGAGACACTTCCTTCAGAGCTGTGCTGGCAGCTCGAAATTTATGTCCTCTACTTAGCAACTATTGCAGCGGATTCCTGAATACCATGCAACGTTCTGCATAGTCCTTTTGGATCAGGCAATTGCCTTTTTCATGGTTTATTTGGTATATCGGTATGTTAAATTTATCGTTCACCTTCAGACGGCAGTATGCTAATCTTCCGAGACAAGCCCCATCAAAGCGGCACCATTTTTGTAGACGGAGCACCGGCAATCGAAATTCCGTGTTCAAGCTGGGCCACCGTGAAAACATGTTTACCACTGAAATAGGTTCATGAAAAATTGTGCCCATTTTCATGGACTTCACTCTTTCTATCGCTAAAAACTTTTTTTCTGTAGATAGATAGATAGATAGATAGATAGATAGATAGATAGATAGATAGATAGATAGATAGATAGATAGATAGATAGATAGATAGATAGATAGATAGATAGATAGATAGATAGATAGATAGATAGATAGATAGATAGATAGATAGATAGATAGATAGATAGATAGATAGATAGATAGATAGATAGATAGATAGATAGATAGATAGATAGATAGATAGATAGATAGATAGATAGATAGATAGATAGATAGATAGATAGATAGATAGATAGATAGATAGATAGATAGATAGATAGATAGATAGATAGATAGATAGATAGATAGATAGATAGATAGATAGATAGATAGATAGATAGATAGATAGATAGATAGATAGATAGATAGATAGATAGATAGATAGATAGATAGATAGATAGATAGATAGATAGATAGATAGATAGATAGATAGATAGATAGATAGATAGATAGATAGATAGATAGATAGATAGATAGATAGATAGATAGATAGATAGATAGATAGATAGATAGATAGATAGATAGATAGATAGATAGATAGATAGATAGATAGATAGATAGATAGATAGATAGATAGATAGATAGATAGATAGATAGATAGATAGATAGATAGATAGATAGATAGATAGATAGATAGATAGATAGATAGATAGATAGATAGATAGATAGATAGATAGATAGATAGATAGATAGATAGATAGATAGATAGATAGATAGATAGATAGATAGATAGATAGATAGATAGATAGATAGATAGATAGATAGATAGATAGATAGATAGATAGATAGATAGATAGATAGATAGATAGATAGATAGATAGATAGATAGATAGATAGATAGATAGATAGATAGATAGATAGATAGATAGATAGATAGATAGATAGATAGATAGATAGATAGATAGATAGATAGATAGATAGATAGATAGATAGATAGATAGATAGATAGATAGATAGATAGATAGATAGATAGATAGATAGATAGATAGATAGATAGATAGATAGATAGATAGATAGATAGATAGATAGATAGATAGATAGATAGATAGATAGATAGATAGATAGATAGATAGATAGATAGATAGATAGATAGATAGATAGATAGATAGATAGATAGATAGATAGATAGATAGATAGATAGATAGATAGATAGATAGATAGATAGATAGATAGATAGATAGATAGATAGATAGATAGATAGATAGATAGATAGATAGATAGATAGATAGATAGATAGATAGATAGATAGATAGATAGATAGATAGATAGATAGATAGATAGACAGACAGATAAATTCATGACGACTATTAAAAAAAGCTTGTCTGCACCCAGGTCGAAGTCAGGTCAACACCCTCCCCTAAAAGTATTATTATGATAAAACTCAATATTTCTGGAAGAACCAAGTTTTAATAAAAGGAAACTAAAGTAACTCTGGTATTAGTGACGATAACTGAAATGCTTATCGTCTGATGGTGCAAAACTTTATATTGGAATTCCCAGCTAAGCTACGGGGCTTCCAACACACTCCTAGTCCATCTTGTTTAGTGCTTATGAGCAGTGTTCCCTAGGGCAGCATCCCCGCTTTACTATCACAAGATGACGCTGAACTTCTTTAGTTTCTATTGACTGAGATGAGAAACTCCAAACAGAACCCACAGAACTTCCGTTACTTCCGAATAATAATCTTAAAAGTAGGACCTACCGGGTAATTCAATTGGAGTTGCACTGGTACATCCAGTTGTCTTCTCATGAGTGTCCGAATTGTGCTGATGGCTACCAGCAGTACCTGGTTCGAAGCCCCGCACAGGCAAAGCCGCTCAAACACAAAAGTAAAATTCCAGTCTGCCACCTCGATATTTACGGCAGTTATTCTTCACGCCCAAAGAGACCGTGTAAATTTCGATCTTCGTTTGGTTCAGCGCTGCTAAGACGAGAACCGAGAGAACCACGTGCACATTGCTAGAGCAACCAAAATATGATGCCACACAACCCATGCGATTCATCTCTGAAAAGCTGCGTTCGAGCATGCCCAAACGAGCGTGACCATGTACATGTGTGGAAATTCATGCAAATGGTCAAACAGATTGGTAGCCTGTTACTTTTGCATTCGTCCAGCTTCATCGGGCCATCAACTGATCTGAGACAGAATTCCTCAGAAGATGTGTGCTGCTTATCTTGGTGGGTCTATGCTAATACATTAGTATATGTGGTAGGCAGTTAGACACTTTTTCTGTGACTAAACGCTAACTTGTCTTTATAGGCATGATTGCTACGAATTCAGTTTGCTCTGAAAAACAGATATCTAGTAACCGGAGTGTCGAAGTAGACTCCCGCTGATGAGCACCCTTTCACCAACTGGGTAATCCACGTGTAGGCAACACAATCTAAAAAAGGCTTTGAATGAAAATAAACTCGAGTTGTTTCTCAGAGGGATATTGGTGAGGAAATAACCAGAAGAAATATAGTCCTTCAATGTCTTTCTCCCAGCAATGCTGTATATACTGATCTTTTTAATCAGAAACTATTTTAGACAGCGTTTGGACAAATTCCGGCACCGTCAGATTTAGAAGTGCATATGTATAACCAAGTCAAGTATTGGTAAACAGATACGCGGTGTTTTCCTTGTCCAAGTGTACGTATAGAAACAAAAAAATGGGGATTGTACCACTTCGTATATGCATGTAAAAGACCAAAGGCGATTTTATGCATGTTGCAATTGCTGTTATTGGGGAGACATTTCCGTACTCCTTGCCAACAGGGTGGCTTCAGTCCTTTGTGCTGCAATGGTCTGCGTGCCTATTCTGTAGGGCATCTTCACGTACTAGAATGTGGAACTCGCTCACCATGGAAGTCTAGAATTAGTGTATAGTTGTTAATCATACATGTGCCTAAGGATGTCCGTCAGGGGAAGCAGCAAGTTAAAACTTGTCCAATGACCGGCCTCGTGAGAGGTTTGCATATTTTTTGGGTTAGGACATTCCAACACGACTGAAAAAAATTCTTGAGATGCCTCGGCCAGAATCCTGAAGTGTGTCAGCAGGAGTCAAAAGATAAGTTAAGATCTCTTGGCAGGTGTACATCTCCTTGAGTTTCTTGTTGGGGTTTACCATCTATTTTTACGGATATCAAGATATCTGGAGAAATTTTACGAGAGCTTCAGTAAAAAAAAGGCCGGGACCTACCAGCATGAAGGGGATATAGTTGGAGTAGGATAACAAAGAAAGAAAAATCGAACACGTGATCTACTTGTGACCAAACTAAGGAGTTGGATTCAGCCGTGTGATTAGAAAGAAATATTTCACTCCTGAAAAGAACTCCCCTGTATGTCTTTTTCATAAGTCAATAACTTGAAATGAAGTTCCCACATCCGTCAACACAATCCAGAATTAGCTTCTGCTTTTCGATGAGGAAGAAGTTCAATCAGGAAATCCTAAAAATCTCATCAGCTACTAACTCGATGCATTTCACACCAGCTTACGAAACATTGTCTAGTAGCTTGGTTCTTGTGCTACTAGCACTGCTGCCTACCTACCACGGTAATTAAGCGCCGACGATGCCGACAATAACAAAACAAACAATCATGTTGAGGATACCAACCACTCTTTAGAAACTATATAAACAAACGGAATTGGAGGGACCATCCGCCAAATCATGCACTGACGACGCTTCCTCGCATGGTGACGAAACATTTGTAAGCCAATTGCCAATCTCGGCGAACAGATCCACTGCCACCTGATCAGTAGGCAGGTAATAAAATGTCTGCAATTATCCACCAAACATCTTTCCTCCATCAAAGTAACACATTCGGAGAACTTACAACATTACCTTTAGTGTCACTGCCTCGTGCTGCTGCTTGTTAGGATATTCAGCATGTTTGTCCAATCTCGGCAAATAAACATACGCATGCTCAAGATATGTTGACATTGAGACTTCTAGCAGTCATCCCCGCTGCCCTCGCTTTTCAATTCATGGCTACAGCTACTAATTGGCTCCAATAAGATCGAGTGGAAATCTGTAGCCGGCTAGCTGACCAACAGCTTGGTTTTGTCTTCGCCATTAGTTGGGGTCAAGAAACAATGTAGGTCGCTGTATTCTGATCATCCTGCCTTTTCGTGCATTTTCCACCGACCAAAGTTGTTATATAGAAAATAGGACCGGGATCATGATAAGCGATTTCCCAATGGTCCCCGCTCGGCAGTCAATGACCACTTATTAACGCACGATCTGCGCTCGCAATCTTTAGCGTGGATAATAGGCTAAAAAAACAGGTCAACGCCATTCCAATGTGTATATGAGCACCCACCTGTCAAATGCTCCCGATAATCTTTGCCCTTAGCTATTTTCCAGGTGACTGTTTAGGATTGGCTCAAGTTAATTTGACAACTTTGTTTCTGGTCAAGCTTCCTGGGATTCCATTCTTAGGCTTTTGTATCTAAGCGTTTTAGATATATAAACCTGCACTTCGCGCCGCTGACAGTTTCATAGACTGGTATATGATATCACTTGCTAGCTACCGGATTACATTGCCGAATCCACGGCTTACTCAAATGACATTGGTGATCGCAAAGGATGCAGGATAAAAAGCTGAATAAATTATGCCCTCGTTTGTATTCCATTGGACCACGCCTAGTCACGCATTCCAAGATTTGAATTAACTTCTTGGTTCTTTACGCCGGTTAATTCTGCTCACTTCACGGCGGCTTTATGCCACTGGCACACCTTCAGTAATGGCAGTAATACCTACCACGAAGCAGAAGTCCGCATTGGGTCACTGTTGCAACAATCAGCCTAATCACAGCCATTGCATTGCACCTGGTTTGGTCTTTGCATTTATTATGTGTGCGTCTGCAATCGCTGGTCAAACTCGTTCGGTCGTTTCACCGTCTATTCGCAGACGAGCACGCGCGTAAGTTGCAGCCAGCATCAGCTCGAGTGTCTTGAACGAGAGCGCCTGTCAGTAGTACGCCTAGATCCACTAGATCGATAGACCCACGACCAGCTAGCTAGGCAGCCACACAGCGCTGTGTGACAAAATCTCAGCCTCGTTAGCTTCAACAGACCTAGTCACAAAGTAGAACGGATGGTTACAATGAAGACCAGAACGGAACAGGACGAGGGAAGGGTAGGTTGCACGAGAAATGTCTGGCAGCTAGAGCTAGAGAGGAGAGGGATGCAGCAGCCGTGATGGAAGCGACAGCGAGACAGAGAGCTAGTAAACACGTGTGCGCACAAGCCAGAATGCGGGCATGCAATCAAGGCGTTGGAGATACTTTGTGCACCATGCACACGCGCAAATGCTGATGGCTTGTCTAGGTGGACAAAATGAATAACTACCCAGGTCGCTCGGTTTATCTTCGACTGCCTGCATAGCATGCACACGTGTATGTGTGTGGGTCGGTTCATGCCCGTGTTTGTCTAGCTTGAAGGTCTGCAGCTTTTGTTGAAGCTTTCGTTTCTGCGATATGGTGGGCAGGCAGAATCCGTCTGAGTGTTTTTTGTCCTTCTGGCACAAGATGTCGGCGCAGTGGGAAGTAATCACACGTGGACAGTTCGGCTGTCCTTGGAAGACATCTGATTACAATGGGGACCATAACTAACCGACTGTGGTACGTTTGGCGTTGCCTGTCATTCGTGCATGTCTATGCGCCAATCATGACCGGCTGAAACCCGCTCGATAGGCCCCAAAACGGAAGGGTCCTGAAGACTGGACGCATAAAGCAAGAATGGACTATGCGCCATGTTTTAGGGAACTGCAAGGAAGCAGATAGGTTGCTTCACGTGCATGGAACCAGTGGTGAAAACGGCCTCGTAAACAGTTTAGGACTTAGTCCGATCCACGCAGACCTGATGACAGAAACTAATGCGAAAAGTATTTGGCAATATTTCAACAAAGAGTAAAATTTTCGTGGAGGAAACTACTCATAAGGTTGTTGAAGGTTATCCAGCAGTGTGCTTAACTCGTATAGTTTTCAACTACCAGCCGAAAGGGGGCAAGTTCGAATCACCCTAGAGATTAGTAATATGTGCCCCGTTTATACAGACTTAGTACACTGCTCATAAGGTTGCTGAGAATCCTCCGACAGCCCAGACCGGTTTCGCCCTTCTTGAGGCTCATCAGGTAGGCGTAATCCCCGAGTTTCCGTCAATCTTATGTTCCACTTGAACCCAAATTGCACGAAATTAGACTTATACACTCATCTGCGTACCAATCTGGTTTTGACTGGAGACTCACCTGGAAAATCATAAACAAAAGATTCAGCTGGGTTCCAGGTGGGTCTCCTGTCAAAACCAAATTGGTAGTGGATGAGTGTATAAGTCGAATGTTTGACTGTAATTTTACTAAATGTGTATTACCGACAGTTAAATCAGCTACATTTCTGGGAGTTAACTTAGGCGAAATGTCTAAACGCACAGCAAGGTGTGAGACTATAAGACTGTACACCAGTTGAATTCAAGGGAGCTGTCGCCAGCTGCCATCGTGATGTATGGGTCCATTTGTGCTGTGCCTTCATCGGCGTGGAATACTGCGCGTAGCTGCACTTAGGAACAGTACGTTGAATGGCTAGTGAGGTAATCGGTGAATCACATGGAGTCGACGATATATGGAGACTGAAGCGACCGGAGTTATTCATTTTAGAAGACCGGTGTCCTAGTTACGTGACCTCAGTGAGATTTATAAGCTATGGAGTGGAGCAGAAACAAATATCTTAGCTCAGAGACAGATTGGATTGGAGAGCATATGGCAGAGTATATGAAGAAGAATGGATGCAAGTATAATACCCGTAAGTGATTGTTCTCCCATGAACCCTTGGAATAGCTGACCACAATACTTAAGGCGGATGCCTTAGCTCGCTGTTTTCAGAACCAATATGACGCATGCTGGGCTACTAACTCTCCGGATCTCACCTAATCCCCAAGTGGGCTCCCTTTGGGTCGCGTAAGGTTACGGTCTGTTGTCACCGGTGTACGCCCAATGTAGCGCGTACAGTGAATAATGATGTTTGTCGTTGTTCGATATACAGTTGTCACACAAGCTTGCACAGGATGACTTATCGACTGTTTTTAGGTGCGCTCGAGTGGATCATGTGTGTGAGTTCATTGTATCTTCCCATGTGCTATTTGACTATGGGGAAGATGGTGAGGTGATTTTTGACCCCTTTAGGAATGTCAGCCGTGATTGGAATTTGAATGTTCTTCGGACCGTCCACAGGATTACAGCTGCCTTATCGCAAATTATCATTTGGGTTTAGATCTGGATGTGGACACCTTCGGGAGTCGTTAGCAAAATCTCTAGGTTTTCGAAGCTGTTGGAATCCCGGGGAAAATGTTCTACTATTCTGTAATGGTTTCAGAAATAGGTGATGTCCCATTCGCTCGGTAAAGGAAATTGTTCTTTCAAGACGTACTGCCAAGAAAGATCACTGTTTTCCTGCATTACACAATACCTTCGATTTTTGACGAAATATCCTTATTCGTAAGTCACACTGGTGTCAAACAGAGGCTGAAATGAATCTGTGGCTCATGATATTCTTCAACTGAAGGTGCTAAAAAAAAGGCCGCCCCATGTTTCAGTTGGCACGATGTTCGGGATGTCGCAGTATATTTTATTGTTGGAACACATTATTCCATAGAACACTTGTGAACTCTACTGTGCTGTATCACATGTCAGAATGGAAGTTCAAGGACAGGGTGAACTACTCAAAGCTGAACCGCCAATAGTGGGAGTCGCGTGGTTTAGTCAAACTGGATTGCATTATAAGATTAAAAAACTTCAACCCGTTTCCTTTGTGGTTCTCCATCACACCGCGCAATTTATTCACAATGCCCAGCTTGAAAGCCTACATGCTAAAAATGTGAGAAGCGTGTGCATCATGCTAAATGCTGCTGGTTTGCTCAACGGTGTCGCTTTATACAACTATCAGTATTTTATAAACATGAATAAAACACCCGCTTAGAACAAATCGTCTTCTGTATCCATCATGGGCCCGGAGGTAAGAATGTTTAGCTAAGAACTAAGACTTCATCGTCCAGAATTTCGAACCGTGTTTTTCTTTTCTGCAACCTCCTGACATGCAGAGTGCCCCTCTAAACACCACCATCAGCAGAATCACCTACAATCGTCACCTATCTCATTTGACTATAAACTCTTCGTGATATTCCTTCGAGTGTTATACAGGAGACACTTACGGTGATGTTTATAAAATATGGGCTACAACTGCCATGTAAGCAGCATCTACAGAGTGTAAACCCTTACTCAATCTCTGTATCACCTAACAGTGAATGTCCGTCGCCGCTACGGAGCCGTACAAAGAAAATGGTGGGTTAAATTACGTTTACCACCATCTTCAGCCGAAAATGATGCATCAATAGTCCTATGCCAGCCACTACCCACCTAGTGAGCGAAGTCTGCTGCGGTGTACCGGCCGACTGGTATTCAATTATCGCTATCCAATGTCACTCCGCCGATCACACCGCACCATTCGACCGGTCCGCCACCTCCGGTAAAGAGAGTGATATGGCTACGCATCCCGTTCATCTGTGCCGTAGTTGTGTGTTGTCCATCTGTTGACTCAACACCGCTGCCCGCCACACGCCTAATCAATATGTCCATCTTTCACAATATCAATACCCATTTGACTATTCACATGTGACTGAATGGGAAAGCGAACAAAGCTGTGACTTTGTGATTAGATCATCACTAGCACTATTCCGTGCAACAGCTTCCGATTAGTTCTCGTAGTCTTCTAATTCCATCATTTTACAACGGATAGGTAACAAGTCGAATGACAAATCAGACTGCAAGTTACTAGACTACACTAAGACGGAATAAGCGACACGCTGTTGATTAACGATTCAACAACATGACTAGCCCATTCGTTGCTGGGTTAAGTAACTTCATTGTAGACTTACTACCGAATGAGAAATGAATTCGTGGAATGCTGGCAGTCGAGTGGTCGCTAACCAGAGTGCTTTTCAAAGGATGAACGAATCAACAGCTGCTTATGGCCGACTGGAGATGAGAGCATCGGTGGGGGCAAGTCACCAGCATTCGGCGAGATCATAAAGGCCATCGAATTATATACAAACGTGTACTGGTTGCAGTGCAATTCAGATAAACGCCACAAACAATCAAGCTAGTAGATTTAGTACAAACTGGCTTCAAAAAATATTTGTGAGCAGTGAAGCGACTGGATAGGCCGTCTATTCCATTGAAAAAATCCCCGACCGGAGAAAATGGCTTTTCGTTTTCTTGAGTTGTCGACTCCTCGGGGCTTTAGTGTGCTAGCAACCGACAAGTTGATCTTCTGTTAGCCAGCCATGGAACAAATGATCTTTTAATCAGCTGCGGCAGATGAATCATCCTCAGTGAATTCCTTCTGTATCGGTAAATCATGACCTTCCACTAAACGATCATAGTGGTGAATTACTGACGATTTATGAGGTCAAAAGACACAACGATGTCACAAATATGCATGTCACAATGTATTGTTTGGAGTTTCAACGCAGTGTGATCCAGTGTGATGATATGGCTGCATGTGAATCGCTGAACTATTCCAACCGATTTATAATGCTCCAGTGGTGATGTTTCGAAAGTCTTCTATTACCAGAGTAACCACAAACTCTATGAGTGGGTACAGACTGTAGCAAACATTGGTTTTTCGTTTTTCGCATTGCTGTATACCTCGGAATAGACCAGCCAAATAACGATCTGAGTGACTGAATCTTTGACGTTAAGGGATGCTCTTTGGACCATGATAAAGGGAATACATTTGGCGAGTTGTCAGCGCTTTATCTGGCCTTTTTCTCGTCACTTATAACACAATTTCCTTAGTAAGAGAGCTTAACTGTTATCCTCAACGACCATCAATTAGTAGTCCGTCGCTAATCACGGGAGGGGGTTGCTGAAAATGTGGAAACATCCTAATAACCTCGTCGTGGGCCTTGCCTAAAGTCGACCTCTGCACGAATTTTCATTGTATCTCTACTTGCTTTACCAACGTTTTCGCTATGTTCTGTTGTGGTGGCTGTTGGTTTCAGGTAGTAAGCACCAGAGATGGGTGATCATCATCGGATATTTCACCATACATGTCTTGGCTGTATCCCAGTGATGCAATAAAAGTGACCCAATTTTTCACCCTTCTACATGAAATACTCAGCTGCTTTTTCTTGTATTACACAATGTGGCAGTAACTGCACTAATTGCATATCAACTGAGGAAGTTCACAGTCGAGTAAGCGTCGTGTGGATGTCGGCTGACAATAATCATAATTCTCAATCCAGATCTTATGCATGATAGCGCAAAGCTAATCGCACGGACAACTGTAGCAGAAATCCTCCAAGTAAACGTTATCCGCACGTGTCAAGACACCCCGAAGGAAGTCTAGACAGTGGCAGTCGAAAATCTCCAGCGAGACTTGAACCGCGAACCTTGTGTTCAGCAGCATCCATCTTAGGCTGTTTTCTGGTCGATTGTTCTAAAGTAATGAACTTAATATGAGGAACGTTATCGAGTAGATTATCCTATCCTATGACACTTGATCTTATTTTGTTTCACTTGATCTCATCTTGCCCTGTCAGGTGCCTTATATTAACCTTCAGAAGAACAAACACCAGGAGAACAAACGAAGTGAATTACTTGTAGTAGGTTTCCACAATAGCCAGTTGAAAATCTTGGCTATATTATAGTCGAAATATAGAATGGCTGACTTAATTCGACGTAGGAAGAGTTTGTTGGAGCGCCAAAGTTGAGATCGATAGGCAATCACATCCAATAAATCTCTAGCATGCTTTCAAAGTCTAACCACGAATGAAACATGTGTGCTCAAAGTCTCCAGTTCATCTGGAGCCATGTTTGGCGACGTTAAGTGAGGCTCGGCGTTGAAGGGGGCAGTAAGCGTTAACGACCTTTTTTGGTATCAAGGTCCAGAGAAACTACACCGATACAGAATGACACAGAACAAGGAGTCAAATTTCATCCATCAGTACGTTCACTCAAACAAAATCAATAGCAACCGGGGACTTTGGAGCTCATTAGTGAATGTTACCTCCAAGTCTAAAATCACACAGACGGTTTTCCATTCAGTTAGAAGAGAAAACAAATTGGCTATATCTATTCGAAATAAAATACACATTCACAGGTAAAATTACTCCCTTCCTTACACGAGAACAGTTGTGAAACGGTCTGGAGCAGTTGTATTTCACTTTGGTTGTCTTTTTAGATTGAATTCACCTACAGCACGAAATTTCATTTGAAAATTACCGAATCTCCTCACGCTACCATCGATTGTCCTTGAGTTATGTTCAATGGTTAGCCGTGCTCCAACTGAGTAGATCTATCTAACTAAAAAGAGAAATTTTTGTGAAACTTAGGAAACTGCTACTTTTCAGTTTGCGTCGGCTGACAGCACTGCGAAGAAATGTGATCAAACGACAGGATAAAGACGGTTGCCCTCATTTCAATCAAGACAAACTATTTGCTTTGCTGCTGCATTTCGCACTGACATAGTTCCCAGTCGATTGGTGAAGTGACGTAGTGTATCTCTGAAACTTATGACCGCGATTTAGACAATCCGATATCAGGCAGCTATGTAGGGTATTTGTCAGGTGGATCTTACACTGACACATGCATACCAATAGTTTATTTGATTGTCTACTTGGTTGCTTCACATGCTCGACTTGAGGACACGCGTTGATGAAACATGTGCCACAGTGAGGGTACTTCTGTTGAACTAATCCTGAGGGTGTGTTTGCGGTAGATCCACACAGACCTGTTCATGATAGGGAAGAAGCATTCCTGTGAAGCTTCCTGCTATTTGTGTTGGCCGAACCGCACCAAAATGAGTACACCGTATATCTTTCATGAAAGACTAGATTACTTTGCAAGCACATTTCAAGAACCATCAACGTATTGCCAAAATTGCCTCCGTTTTGGAGTGTCTTTCTTATTATTGCTTCCCTGGCTGATATGGTTGGCATCTGGGTTGCGCCCATACGAACCTGAAAAAAATGTATTTTAGCACAGATGCATTTTTTGGTATAAGAAATATGGTAATTGGCAGGTGATCCGGATATATCTGGGCATAAGGGAGTGAATCAGAAGTTCATTTTACATGCAGGGTCAAGTCTGAATCTAACTTATTGTTCAGGCACGTGACGTACTGCAGTCGAAGCAAGCAACTTTATTCCGATGACCTTTGCAGAATATCGCTGGAAATTTTCAATACGAGAGCAGCTCAAAAAGATAGTCATCATTCTTTTTGACAAACTGCAACGCAAAGCCTGACGGTAAACACTTATTTTGCCATTACTCCATCAGCGCACGCACGACGCAACTGAATTATCACGCGTGAACAGGCAAACCTGGGTAAGAGTGGACGAAAGTGACGTGAACGTGGATTCTACAAATCCCGTAACCACCTACAAATAATAAAAAATTGTCCAGCAGTTTCAGGCGTCCGTGACGCTACCTGACTGAGAATTCCTGACAGGCCGGCCAGTCGGTCGACACAGCCAGGACAGTTACTTTGGTCGTCGTTTGAGACATCGGACAAACTAATTACATCGCTCACTTGTGAACACTTTCGCCTGTTCAGACGCTGCGTCCGGCGTGCGCTGGTGGAGTAGTGGTAACACGTTCGCCTCGCATGTCATATGTCCGGAATTCCACTCCCGGCACGGCCAAGGATGTACACTGCTGATGAGCTCTAATAAGAGCGAAACTCGAGTTCAGCCAGTGCTTCCCCCTATGCATGGGCTCACCAGAATAATTGCACTAGGAAGTAGTGTGCCTCACCCAAACAGCATTTGTTGATCTTTTAAATAGTAACTGCTTTTTCACACTACTAGGACTTTTATTCCACAAAAGTCCAGTTCCTTCAGCTGAACGTCGTGTTGTACCTGGTTAAAAATCATTGCGAAACCGAGGCAAGTGAGTTTGGCTAGAACCAGGTTTCTGGTTCGGCTGCCTTTGGTTGATGAGAGGGGACCTAGTTGTGGGAGTCCGTGCCACACAATGTAGATTAAGTTCCGGTTTTGTGAATACCCCTGACTTTGTCTGCGGTTGTGCACTTTATTACTTCGAAGGGGACGGGGGAACAATGAATATGCTGTCGCTAGCAGGATTAGACGGCTTGTCTCATGGGGGTGATAATTCTGTTTTCCCATCACACAGGGAGAACATGAACATTTGGGTGGTCACGACACTCACCAAGTGAGTGAGATAGACAACCATATCCTAAATAATTTGTGTCGTACTGTCTCCCAGGCATAAAGGATACCCCAGGTAAGTTCACCATTCTCATACGACAGCGAAGCATCAGTGGTGAACACAGGTGTTATGTTCTTGATGATGATGATGATGATGATGATGACCACCGTACCCGAAACCTGATTTCTTCATAACATTTTTGATGAGCCTATTTCAAAAGTTACAAATATCTTCTAATAATTAATTTTTAAAAGTCCAGGTGTTATATTCGGTAGAACGGCCCACAATTGAATGTAGTAGTTGATTCTACTGTATGAATAGTCGACGTCTATATCTTTGTCAGCCGGTGCATAAGTTTATCAGAGCAGAATACCAGCTGACACTCCAAAGCCATATAACATGAGCTAGATTTACACCCGCATCCGTCGTTGACAGGCCAACAGACAAGCAGTGGCGACTCATTCAAGCTTCAGTTTTGCAGGTCAACTAGACAAAGACCACGCTTTCATCGGTCTTGATCACCTAGTTTCTTTATTACGTGACCTTACAGAAGAACGGAAAGATAAAGAAATTCAATAGGAATCAGAATTCGGTTAATGAAGCGATAAAAGCTAGCAGCAGAACCACGCGCATTCTTGTACCGCTATTGGAAGCCCGAAAAGCCCAAGCATTTCTGCATTGTTCGCTCGTTTGAAATCTTTTTTAGTCTCGCTGTCATAGAGTGAATATAAGTTAAATTTCAGGGACTAATCAACCGCCCGAAGAGGACAGGATTTTTCGTAAACTAGTAAACCTGGCAAGTTGCACTCTACGAACACATCCCCTACACACTGGGGGAAGATTCAATGTAGGATTGACCAGTCATACACTGCATCGTCGGATGGTGGGTTTCCAGGCGGTAGCACGCCTAAAAAAGAATACACACTCACGTGATTCTCGTTTGATCAATCATCCTCCTGTCCTGACGCAATCATTCTGGCGAGTCCACACCAAAGGGGGGAAGCACTGGACTTGAGTTTGCTCGTATTAGGGCTCATCAACAGTGCATACCCAATGGTCTATCCAACGAAGTGTGTTGGCTGAAATGACACTCACTGGCACGAATGATAATGAGGACAGTCAACCACTGAGTGATTCAGTGGCCAGTAATTACAATGGAGAAAAGCGATGTAAATAGAGGTACACTTCTTATCCGCGCACTTTCTTTCAAAAATGGCGATGTTTTAACGAACTTTGACCATATTTACAAGCCCAAGGAGTATTACCACCATCCTCTTTTCTGGTTTCGCTTTGCCTCCTTGCGATTCAATGTATTCATGCATTTTATTACACTTACTGGTTATTGAATTAGAACTAATACTATCGGTCACAACATAAGAATTACTGTTATCTCAAGAGCTACACTTAACATGATGAATTTAACCCAGCTGCATTTCTAGTCCTCCATGGTAGACATTAGTCCGTCCAAAGTTCACTTCCTTCGATCGGTTGGCTCTCAGTCAGTCGCTTAGATTCGTCACTGGGCAGACAGTGTGTTCACTCACTGGAGTTTCACGAAGAGTGGCAAGGCACAGACGAAGTCAGACAACAAAGGATTCAGATCATGCGATTCATAAAGACTTGACAGTCACTGTAAACTGGAGCCAGAAACGCTCACACCCGGTCTGTCCCGTAGCTGCACGAATGTCAATACAATCTACACTGAGCAAGTATGAAACGACCCAGAATAGGCTTGCATTTGGTGATGGCAAACAGAAAAACACGTGTGTTAACGAGCCCCCAAATAGATGGACTGTGATGGACTGCTGCTGAACTCATGCCACCGCCAGTGGTACACACAGTGGTACAAAGTCTGTAGTCAAACGACACACCAGTTGATTGATTTGAACTTAAGTCCACACACATAAAAGACAATGAAAACACCCTTTCTATTCCATTGATGGATGTGTGTCATCCTTAGTTAGTGCTTACTTTCACCGCTATTCAGCTGAGCTTGGTAGAACATTTGAGCAGTGAAGAGTTGGGTAGGTGTTATGGGAACCATTTGACATTGTGGATGAAAAGTGTTCCATCATACATCGTGTTCTTCAAGCAAAACTTCTATCCATTTAATTTAGGAACATTAAAATTTCATAGGTGCACTACTCGGTCCCTATTATGACCCCAAAAAATCCAAAGAGATTTGGTTGTACTGGAGAGATAGTCCTATTACGAAGGGAGGAATAGCTCAACTCTGCGATGGCCGTGAACAGCCACAAGGTCGTATCAGAGAGGGAGATTTTGGTTCTAGGACAACTGCTCGGAAAACTGTCTAGAGGAAGGTAGACCCTTGGACGTTGGTTAACCGGATAATAGTCTCTTGGAAATTACCCCCTTGGTTACTCCCTGTCCCGGGACAAGTATTCCCGGATAGCTAGTTAACTATTTGGAGCGTTATAGCTCACGCGTTCAGAGGATCTCCTCACGAACAATGCATAATTTAGGTCAAATGTTAAACCTTTTCAGTACACCCGCGACACCTTTTGCTAGTACAGAGGTTGGAACGGAAGACTGTTAGTATCGGACGTTCCTGTGTGAGCGGCTGTTCGTACGAACAAGGTATAATTCGCCTGGATTGATATCGATAGAGCAACACCAAAGTCAAGTGTCAGTTACTAGTTGACAAGTGCGGTTCTAGTCTTCGAGTCGCGTTCGCAGACTTCAACTCTCATACTGCAATCAGACCTAATACAAATACTGATAAATTTAGTGTTCCATGGCATTCAGCTCCTCGGTTCGCACACTAAGTAGCATGTTCAAAGGATGTACACACGCTTGCAACATGAATTTACACTTTGTGGGTGCACAGCACACACCGAATAACTGTGGAAAGCCTTTCTAGTGATATCTGAGATACATCCTCCCTATCAGGAGCGATAGAAATGTCATTTTAGTATTCCATGTTCTTGTTTACACGGAGTCAAATACTGAAGTCACCGAGGGCGCGGTTTCCATTTAGTGGAATTTGTTGGAATGTTAGTGGCACAGTACGGTAGAGAAATCAATTTAACTGTAATCAAAAGCATATAAAGAGAGCAATTCATTGGCTGCATTAAAAATACCTGAATTTGGAGTCCGCTTTCAAGTGTATTGCTCACAAACTGGGCAATGACGTCAAGGATATTGTTCTCACACCATTTTCCCCAAAACATTGCGCAGCAGCAGGGGATTTTTCTATATCCGCCACCCAAATAGTGAACCTTTGACTACAAGAAACTAGGCTCAATGGCTCAGTTTTCCACCATAAGCGTACATACGTATGTCCTAGTAAGAATCCCGTGCTCACTGTTACTTATAGGAATCAATCAATGAGATTCCGAGAGATGACAATAAAGAGAACGCTATCTGACAACACGGAATGATCAAACAAACGTTGGTAGATGCACCGATTCGCAAATTCCACAAAATGATACATTGAATGAAGCAACAAAACTGGGACTTTAATAAACCAGACCGATATTTCGCGTTGCACGTCATCCTTTAGATTGTAGGTGAGTCACCCACACAGTTTACACAGTTCAGTTGAATCATAGAATTAATTTCAGTGAATAGGCCACGACGCCAAATCCGGTTGGTGGGCATCGGTTCACAAAATTCTAACCTGTTTTACTGAGGCAGAGTGACAGTTATGAAGTCATGTTGGCCGCATCTGGCACAGGTGTTGCAACGTGGATTTCACAGCTTGCTGCTTATGTTCTCGTGCGCTATGTACTTATTCATGGTCAGCACTCGCATCCAGCCCTTCGTCAGTACACCGGCACTGACATCCCTATTTCATGCTAATGGGGGAAATCATCCTTCAAGCAAGCACCTGAAATCAGCAGACAATCACCACTGAATTTACATAAGAATGTCCAGAAAACACTAAAAAATCATTCTCCTCATTTATTCGAGAACAAATTTGTAACAGTTAGAAACTCCAGCAACTGTTCACAATTGACAACTGATGATGTTGATCCCCGTCTTCATGTTTACTAGCTGAGAATGTCACAATGCGACTGATGTCCGAACACCGGATTTCCTTCAACAGTCGCCCGTCATAAACGTCCCCATAACCTAGATGGAGTAACATTTACTGCACAGACAATCTGGCTTCACAAACCACACTGTTGTGCGGTTACCTTGATGCATTCAATAAAAAATCCTATAACCATGAGCTTAGCGGGCCACCAGTGATTTTTGAATTGAAAAACATCAACATGTACGCCATCCATCTATGAAAATTGGAAGGGACAAACAAGTGAAGATAGGAGACTTCGAAATAATACCAAGAAAGAAACAAATTATTAAGTTTAGAAGCGAAGCTGGAGATTCAATGGGATCACCTAGTCTTTATAGTGCACAGAGCTGGTGGAAGCCAGTCACCTGCTTTAAGGAAGGAAATGCATTCGCGTATTTCTCCGGTTTACGGAGGGGGAGTCCCGGTGAACAATAGCAGGTGGCCATTTGGGGTGCTGTTCAGAGCGTTCGGTCAAACCATCTGGTCGTCCCTCTTTTCTTTAAGGATTCAGAAATGCGCGTTTTCAGCTGTGGCGTTACAAATGTCCTGAACTTCAGAACCTTAATGGTGATTCTCAGTAGCAAACAATTTAGTCTATAAAAGGCGAAAACATTACTTTCTTTTTGGTCTGATGATGTCTTCCAGAGGAACATACTATCTTTGAAGCAAATGAGCCCAGACACCCATAGGTGTCCTTGTAATCAGCTGCTGAAACTGTCTGGAATAACGCCCCATTGGTCATAGGATAGTCCGGCTCGCGTG
The DNA here is from genome assembly GCA_004794785.1 of Opisthorchis felineus. NCBI lineage: Eukaryota > Metazoa > Platyhelminthes > Trematoda > Opisthorchiida > Opisthorchiidae > Opisthorchis > Opisthorchis felineus. The sequence continues at coordinate 698,342 of SJOL01009866.1, forward strand.
TGTCAGGCCTTGGATTCTGAATGACACAGCTGTGGGGTGTCTCTGAATCAGAAACAGGTGGGCTTGAAAACGGCCTGATCGTCTGGGTGCGGATGTTAACACTAGACCGTAAACGATATGTTTATGGAAACGGGCCGTTTTTATACTGGACAGTGACCTGGTGCTTAGTTTAGCCAACGAGGCATTAGTTTGGTATAGCCTGACCTGATCTAAGAGCTACTGACGGAGTGACAATGCTGGGATTTGTATTGCCACGACTTGTCATGTAATCCGTACGAACAAAAAGGATTGGGCACTGCCAGTATGCAAAGGTCCAGTTCAGAGTGTACACCTAGTGCGGTGCCCTCAGTGATAATAATGGGTTTGCCATAGTATTTTATGATCTCAACCAAGTTCAACAGGAATGTGAACACGTTTAGGTCCTTATCCCCAAAATGTTTTACTGTCTTTGAAGTACTCCGTCCACTAATCTACTGAAGTTTTAAGACCTCTTTCCTGGCATCTCAACTCTACCGGATCATGGAAATTGCTTTTGGAATCAAGTTGCTAAGTCTAAACAGTTAGTTCGTAACACAAAGAAGCAAACAAAGTTACTTCGGAGGCACAAAAGCCGGGACAAAATTTGTTGCCAACCACAACTCTGTCTTGAGTTTCGACAGACTCCCGGAGGGACTGTGCAGGAGATGATAGTTTACACAGAGGGAGGTTAATAATTCTGGTAGGATTGATACACTGCTGGTGGTACATATAACGAAAACAGATTAAAATACTCAAGGGCAAATTTCAATAAAGATCCTCAAAGTCTTTCCAGCACCAGTCTTAATACCCCCATTTGATTTATAGGGAAAATAGTAGGGCACATGCTGCACACCTAGTATGATACGATAGGGGCAACTCCTCTGCGATTTCTGTAAGGTTCCGGATTAACTGCATCTGATCCACACATAGGCCGTAATACTTCTTGGTACGTCGGTAGTGAAAACATCAGAGTGGGCATATTTATTTGTTCTGAGGATGTACTTACCTAGATAACCTATAATACTGAGTAGTTCGTTCTTCCACTTCTTGTCTATCATACTGCCTTCTTCATTCTTCTGAGAATTGAATTGCCTCTTTCACATTTCTCCAAGTGCATTTCACGGTTACATTTTCAAGCTTTCAAGCTTTTCCTTTTAACGACCTTCATTTACTGTGCCTATTCTAGTCTGGTAAAATGTTTTACATGTTGATTTTCTGTAGAAATCGCAAAGCTCAGAAGGCACGACCACCACATTCAACGGTAGAAAAATCCGCGGAAATTGGATCACGTGTTTCTGATGGTTCCCCATCGTTGCCTAAATCTATCTATGAGGTACTTTCCCAGCCACAGACATCGATATTGATTGTACAAACTCATTCATCTGAATCGAATGCAAATGTGGATATTCGCTGCTGGGCGACAAATATTTGATTGTAATGATTATAAATATTGATTTCTAGAAGAATATTACCAGGATAAGTGATAGATGAATTTTTTGGGAGCCACAGTTGCAAGGCTAAAAGGATTTGTTAAGTTTTAACGGTGAATGCTGAGCACTCAACAGTGGTCATGCGTTGTTTTCAGGTGTACTTTTTCAGGTTGTCGCATTCAACTACTTTTGTAATTTCTTGTTCTATGCGGAAAAAAAGCACGGACGTACAAGACCCAAAATGACCATTGCTTTATGAGTCCGGCGAAAGGTTGCGCAGCTATGTTCAACACCGGACGTAATGTTGAACGTGTCTAACTCAGGGGAGGAGATTATTTGTTCCGTGGTACTACGTTGGCACTTCCCCGCTGCATTGTGGTCAGGCTTTTGAGTCAAAGGACCCTAATCGTTCTCCAGTTTAGGTGTGGAGACCCTGATAATATCTCAACCCACGCACAAACGTGGACCTCACAACTAAAAATACTGTCATACCACATTGACCACCAATCAGGTCGTCTTACCTGCTGCATACAGCAGGGCGGGTAAGCGAAAACATGCTAATGCTGACACATCTCCTATTACCGTTTTACGTGATCCCTTTTGTACTCCAATATGAATATCCTATTTGCAGGTTCCAGCACCAGCACTGACCACTTGGTTTGCCATGCATCCCGCCCAGCTGCAGCTTTTGAGTGTTCGTCTTCAGTAACAACTCTAAACACCTTGAATTCAGTTTTAAAACCCCGAAAGCTGATCTACCTGGCTGCATTTAACGTTCGCACAGTGAAGCAAGCAGGGCACCAAGCGACTCTTGTCTGTACGCTGAATTCTCTCTGTGTTGATGCATGCAATCTGCCAGAATCAAGAATCCAGGACTCAAGTGCTGTGACTGAATTGACTGCTCCCTCGCTCTCTTTCCGCTTCCGGGTGATAATCTTTTGTGGTGCGGAGGCCACTGCAACTGGATATACTGGGATGGGCATTGTGTTGAGACATACCACTGAGTTTCAAGGGTCAAGTGTACCAGACTACAGTAACGGCTGCATTGTTGTATGGTTGTAAGACATGGCCTCTCCCGACGGATGATCTGAGACGTCTTGTTGTTTTTGGCCACCGATGTTTCAGATCAGTGCACTGATGACAGCTGACTTCAGTCCTACTAAGAGATTGGCTTTGTGAAGCCAGGTACAGACCATAGTTTGAAGTTCCCCGAACCATTCTGGACACGGCTTTTATTCAAAGTCATACAGTAATGTATTCTACTAAATGGTATGTGATGGAGTTTATTATTGGTCAATAGGCGCACTCTTGCCTCGGCTCCACTGAAATTGTCTTCATTTTCAAAGTTTTAACAGCTTTTACAGTTGTTGGGTAATTCGTGCTTCATATCTTAGCATCTGCAGTAAGCAACAGGACGGAGAGATTAAGATGATCGCTAAGTTTTTGATAAAAAAGCGGAACCACAAGTGACCTAATTCTGGACATGGGGAAGGTCCACATTGTTCTTCCGGACGTTTCATGCTTGTACTTGACGTAGTTCCTCGATGGTTTCCTCAGAGCACAGAAGATTTCCGTGGATAGTCTCACATAAAGTACGTAACTTTGCATTATATTATCGCTGTTGTTCTAGATATACTTTCATGTCTCCAAAAAGAAAGCTTGAAAAGGGTGAAGTCGGGTTAGCGAAATCAATTTGGTTTTGAGGGAGACTCACCTGTAACCCAGCTGAATCTCTTGTTTATGATGTTTTTAAGGTATAAGGATATACCTATTAAAAATCGTATGAGGACATAATTTTCATCGCTGTGCTGCATTTGATTCCGAAGACACGGTGAGCCGGTAATTCTGTGATATTCTGTAAAAAGTGGTTGATCATATCCTCCTTGGACGTACCCTTACTTCAACAACTCATCAAGAGATATTTCATTCCCAACAAAAAAAAACCTGATGACATTACATTCCTGCAATCTGAAACCCACGTACAACTAAACTCAGAAAGTACGCTTTCGCAGTCACAGGAAAGGTGATTTTCAGGGTTTAGTTTACAAAGTATGTTCGTCATCCGAAACAAATGTCGATTATTTCTTTGGAATGGACAGTTTTGTTGACCATGGGAGCAAGTATTAGTGGAGCAAACCTAATGCTGTGAATCGTCAAAGAAGGTAAAACAATGCTGTGACGCTGTCCTCTAAGGATTTCACAAGAAAAAGGAGAGTATCCTCCCAAATAACGCTCAAATAACGCTCAAATAACGCTCAACTAACGCTTTTAAGTCAACAATGGTGCGTCATCCAGTCGTAAACCTGTTTGCTTTCATCAAATTTGCTGTTAAATTCAACGAAAGTTTGACCACCTGTGAACATTTCTCCATGTTGTCCGCATAATTCAAATCCATTACTCTCTCTAGGAGTCATTTTTATGCCTAAATTCATGATCCCTTGGAGGGTACATTCCATGTTGACGTCGAGGCCAGAGTTGAACAAAAAAGGGAAGGGTGGCAACCTTGAAGATCTTCACTAGTTATGAGAAGCCTTTTGGATAGTTCATTGTAAACCCTAAAGCAACCAGAATTATGGGAAGACGTGTCAGGAAGAACATTCGGAAGCTTCGAAGGTATTCCTCGTTGGCCAGATATATGAGAAAGCCGACCTATCAGCCGAGTCGATGAAAATCTGTCACGGTTGGCCAGCGATATGCACGTCGCTGTTGAAGCACCTGAATTAATATGAAGACGTGGTCGGAAGAATCCTTACCTGGTCAAATTCTCCCTCGGAGCTCTCGGACTTGCGTCTCGCTTGAAAAGATCAGACGTCTCGATATTATTGAGGCCAGTAGCCCTGATACAACTTGGGTATGACTCATGCCTCTACGGATGAAGAAATCAAATCGAATACTTTTTGTGAATAAAGGCACAGTGATTGATTAGCTCCACGTTGTTGGAAAGCACTGCTGTTTCCCAAATTAGCTCAGACAACCTAGTCGAGGCAAAACAGAACAACCGACCATCGTCTTTGAAAAGCGCTGTTTGGACCTCATCCGACCTTGCCGTCTAATGGCTTTTCAAGTCGGAAAGACACAATAGAATATCAGAAACTGAGGGAGTGAGTAAACTCACGACCACAACTCGAATTGAGCAGTTTGAATGAAACACGTGGGTACAAGGATAAACGGCCAGCTAAGCTGTTGTCACCTGAGCGGTCAAGAAGCTAGTTCTTATTATATGTTAAATGTTATATATTATATGTTTCCATTACCTCACTAATGTCACCTGCATTCGGTCCCGTTTCGCGTTATATTTGAAGATCTCCCGGACATTCCCAGTTGTGCTAGCTTCCTTCATTATTAAAGCCCTCCGATTCCACCAGTATCTTCTATCCACAAACAGGCTATGCTTGATCTGACGCCCAACGACCTTTCTGACTAAGTTACGCTCAGCGCTTGGGAGGATACAACATTTCTATCGAGTAGTGACAGTGACTGTCCCGAAATCCAGTGCCTATTCCATGGACCACATGCTGAGTCCCGTGCTGCGTGAACGACGGTGCTTATCACGTTCCAGTTACAACTGACGTCTCCTAAGGAGGCGGCTTCTAAGGCCTCGCATAGGCTAGTTTGATAAGCTTCTTTAATCCATGAGTTAGAAATTTTTTCAGCGGCTAATCGAGGAGTTTGTTTCCTCGGTCTCCTCAGGGAAACTATAGAAAATTTATTCCGGACACCAGCGTGATCTGAATCGACGTCAGTTGTACAGAAGGCTCGATAATCAAGAAGTAAGCCTCGTCACTGAATGCTAATGGTTATGTGGTCAGTCTGACTCCATGGCCATCTACTAGTAGGGGCACGGTATGTATCGCGGCGTTTCTGTTGCATTTGAATTCGTTAACATCGAAGAGAAGTTGGTGGTCAGTGCAAAGCTGTAAAAGACGAGTGCCAATGTCATTACATCCTGGGTCTAAGCTGAACATGTCAGCAAATTGTGCCTCTGATGAACTGAGACTTCTTCTCATATGCTGAGGATACCGGCGGCTAGAACGTTTCGTGCAGGAGGAAAGAGTGGTTATCTCCTGACAAAAATTATTTTTCACCAAATCAGAGCTAAAGTTGGTTGGTGCATATGCAGGAAGTAGGAGCGAAGAAAAGATATTATTTCGGCTGGTGCAGATTCTTGTGCGAGTTGACAGATGAACAGTGCGAGGACCGTTGGTAATGTGTTGAAATTTTGGTAGCTCGGGTGAGTTTATTGGTTGTTGATGAGGTGGCTGTTGAGATCCGAGATCCGGTCGAGTAAGGAAGCCTTAGCTCGATAGCTGGGAGCTATGCCAACACGGGCGTAGTCCGCTGCAGCAGATGCAGGATCACCTAAAGTCCGTAAACGCTGGAGTCTTGATACTGAAGATGCCGTAAGCCCGGTTACACTGCATGGATCTTATATTCGAGTTTCGGAAACGCAGCAAATATTTGTCTCTAAAGTGTCAAGAGTGCTCGCCAGAGCAGTTTGTTGGCCGACTGACTTTAGGGCTCGCACATTAAAAATCACAATAAAGACAGGGGAACTAGGTATGAGAGGAAGACACGAAGCGGCAGAATTCAGCGGTGCCAGGCAGTAAGTCACTTCTTTGCGTGCCAGACTGACGTACTTATGGCTGAGGTCTACACAACAGTGACCGTTAACTGGGGTAGGAAAGAAGTTCAGAGATAATAGTGAAGAAAGATGATTGCCAACAGCAGTCTGTTTTCGGTTACCTACCGTGCTGTAGGCAGCAAGGCAATCGGGCTTGTGGCACCACGCGATGACTGATGTTGCACGAAATTATAGTTATTATCTCAATTCATTCTTTTATGTGAGCTGATGTATCGTTGGAGCACCCAGACATAAGTTTTTGGACCAAAAGCCTGACCGCAAGGCACAGGTGGCTGGCGTGAGACTACTAGGTTAGTGCAACTTTTAAGTAAGATATCGTAGCTCATTTTCCACAAGTGCCAGTAGGCTGTGTTAACCTGGTCTCTGCCCGCCGACCAGCACAAGAGACTGCGACACACGGACAACCTCCAGTATTGTTCAATGGGTCATATAAGTTCACAGAACTTCACACCATAGTAAAGTTCAGTCTCTTTGTAAGGCGGTTAT
>SJOL01009866.1:704963-748711 GCA_004794785.1 Opisthorchis felineus
CAAATATCATACCAACTGAAGCATAAAATGGCCTTTGCGCAGCACATTTGGTTGAAGAATATCATAAAGGAGAGATTCAAGTGGGATTCATTTGAGTCTCATGGTAAGACCAATTGGTGTGCAAATGAGTGTATTTCGCCAACTGTAAGAATCATTTTAATCTGACGGTCTCCACAGGTTGAAGTTACGGTAATGAAGCTATGATTACAAATAAAATAGTACACTTAGAACGGATCACCTTGAAATTTGATTGAAAACTAATCTCCGGGAAGAGGAACCGGGGTATCGATGAGAGTATACATGCATGTTTCTCATATAATTCTGTGTTAAATTAGTGCATCAGGTTCATCACTTTAGGCTAACTGGGATTAGATACCTCTGAGTATGACAGAAATTTCACACTGTAGCACAGATATTCTCCTTTAGAGGCCACATCCAAGGAAATTGAACGAAACGTGTCACTTCACTTTTGAGAGGGGCTAAACTGTTTAAAATATACTTTTGAGTGAACAGTCAGCTGACTGTTTCAAAGGCGGTTTACTGATTAGGGCTCCTAAATTCCCAAATCAATTAATCAGGAGTCTAAAAGCCTTGCTTCACTCCCAGTGTCGCAAATCAAACGGAACTTGGGTGAATCAAGTCATTACCTAAAATCTGAGCATCTGGCCTACAGTTCTGCTACACACCATAAATCTGAATGGACACTAATCGGTGGATTGCTACAAAGCAATCGTCTGTATTAGGTCTTGTGTCAACGGAAAAATTCAAACCCAAAAGTCACTTGAATTTCGTCCTTTTCGAATTCCTAATGTTATCCTAATCGAGTTCTTGCTCCGACCGCCAGTACATACTTCGTGTTGTATTATGCGTTGAAGCATTGGACTCTAAGGAGATCCTTGGAATCGTTTGCATTATACGATCCGTCTCTCTTAAGCCAAGACGTTGGCAAGAGTATGTGTATCTTCATACAGCTTGTCTCGAATGAAACGTTTCACTTATTAGTATTTTAAGTTATGGTCTACTCTAATGAATTCCAGTTGTGAGCAAGCTCATTTACGGTGTCATGCCATTGTTATATCAGCTGGGTTCTCACACTTCTGTAGCTAATGAGAGACAACTGAGCTCATTTTGAGAGCGTGTCAATGTCGAAAAGGGTACTGTCAAACTGGTAGTGATTACTTGTGAAGAAACAGATTTTAGTGCAGAGTTCTATTACTCAGCGGTTTGATCATCGTGGGTGACATTCGCCAGGAGCAAAATACTTGGAATCACAAAAAAACAAGGGACACACACTGACGGTATCAAGTGTTCGCATTGTAGCTGTTTCAGCAACTGAAAGAATTTTTTCTTCAGCAAGCACCATGCCACTTTAGAGAAGAACTGAAGTGTTTGTGCTCCGAATGTTAGATGACCCCACCAGTGTATAAACCTTACATCCATATCCAGTAAGTGAAATACCTAATTGCCACAGCTGGTTGCAAAACCTAGAGACATACTGCTGTTAACCGTCCAAACTATCTCGTCGCTAGAGCTTTCCGTAGGTATAGTTGAATTCAAACCATTGCTTATCATGTATACCGGTGTCACAATTAACTGGCTAATAATGTATGGGAAGGGTAAGTCGATCTGACTTCTACCTCGAAAATGCAGGTCTTACAACATGCACAGTGGGATGCGCTATAGAGTTATTAACGTTTACGCTGGAAACAGAAAATGGAATTCATAATGAGCTTTGATTTGGTATGAACGGAACTCGTAAAACATCATGCTTGATGCTGATAGAGTGCGAAACGTTATAAAGGTCAGTGCGCTATCGTTACCGATAATTGCTTCTCAGCTGTATACGGTATGTGAAGTTCCGAGGGATTGAAGTAGCGAAGCCTGAAGGTCGCTATTAAGGTATCGTGCATTTTATAGGCACTCAGTAATGAGTTATACTGTCAAGATGATCAGACCAGCAGTCTAGATGAGTCAAGCGAACGATAGCAGGATAGCAGTTGTTGGTCACAGAAAATGAAGGAAACGTCAACGCCTACAGGGAGGCGGAGGCAGGCAGCAGATAGAACTTTCTTGATCGAAAACGACGGAGGAAAAGTTTCTGGCCAATTATCTCTGAGTAAGGTTCTAGGAAAAGCAAAGAATTATCAGAAAGCTGTATGGAAAGACCACGCCCAACCTGCCGAGGGCTGCGGGTAGTCAGGTGAAAAGGAAATGAAACTTCAGTTCAGTTTGAATTCGGGAGGAAAATGTGTCGGATACAGACCAAAAGCCTGTTTTTCCGAAACACACGTACACGAGGAAGGCCTTCTGGTTAAGCAGGAAGTACAGACAGCACAGTGAAAATGACTAGATAGTGTTATCCGACAAAATCACGAGTAAAAGAAACCGACTTTTAGTGACGACCGAAACGCTGTCTGGTCAGTTCAGGTGATTTTTGTCCTTTTGAGACGAAAAGAAGAATTCGTAGCAGGAGGGTCCATAATGATTTGCAATGACTTTAGATGTCATTTCTGTTTCAGGCAAACATCACGTAGTTACATGTGATGGAGACGGTAAGTCTCCAGCCCATTCTTACATTAAGACACACAACGGCCACCTCTTTCCACTTTTGTGTGAACAACAAATATAGCAACCGATATCTCAACACAGCAGCACGAAGGTCTGTACTAAATACTTAACCAGGTCATTCCTCCTCTCCCGGCACAGAATGGTTTCCAGAATGTCATGCACTTAAACCTATTGTTAAAAACCCAAATATATAGGCGGAGGTGGTTTTTCATTGCCGTGGAGGGATTGAAGATAGGTGTCGTGAATCTGTCGGGGAACTTGGTTAAAAATGTCTGCGAAATTTGTTATTAAACAGACGGCAATTCTTTAGTGATGGATGATAAACGATGCCGTGCGGATCAGCTGTGAGGATTTTGACGGTTGGTTTGGCCTGGCTTCGATAGGTGTTCAGAATGCATTTTGCATTCCGACAGTGTCAAATCAAAACTGACCAGAGAACCAATGGACAGCTGTCTTGAGGAATAGGTGTTGGAAATTCGAGTGGTACAGGTTGAACAGAATTGCGCAAAATTGCAAAAGACGGTCGAACATAATGGCTTCTGGGGCAGCATCTGTGTGATTAACTGCTCTAGAGAATAAGAAACGTAAGAAAGTGAACGGGAGACCCTGTTGTCGAGTATATTATAAACAGTTTGAATCAGTTCAATGATGGCAATTCTACTTCTGGCCGGAATCCTGCGCTTTCCGTCACCAAACATCTAATCTTTTTGGCCATTACCCTGAATACTAAGCAGCTTTCAAATATGTCAATACAAGCGACAGACTCCGGTTGCTTATCATAATCGAACCTCTGATGATTACCTGATTCAGGCCCAGTACTTTTTCACGAGAAAAATCGGACCAGACGTTGCGCCCATCCCAATTCACTTGACCCGACTACATATTTTCTTCGTTGGACCTTGCAGTTTGATCTTCCAATCATTACCTACAGTCTCTGGTTTTAATGGGGGGGGGGAGTATCTGAATTCCAGCTGAATAGCTCTTTTATGCTGTTGCCGAATTCCGTTCAATGAGGGTTCAAATAGAACATACGATTGACGGAAACTGGGGATTGTGCCTACCCGATGAGCCCCAAGAAGAGTGAAATCGGTCATGGGCTGGCAAAGAGTTTTCAACAACTTTATGAGCAGTGAGTTGCGTCCATACCTATGCTTTCGCTTGGACAGTCCTCCTCCTGTCCTTGTGCAATTATTCTGAGGAGTCCACACCAAAAGAGAAAGCAGTTGACTCCAGTTTTACCCTGATAAGAGCACTGCTGTTGAGCTCTAATAAAAATGAAACTCGGCTCCAATGCTTTTCCTTTTGGGTGTGGGCTCAGCAGAATAATTGTGCCGGGTAATTGCGCCGTTCAAACGAGATTGAGGTGAATGGGAATCCTACAAATCCAACAACCACCTAGAACAAATTACCCATACGTCCGTTCATTGCTAACCCATGTGACAGGTGCTGCTATTCACAAAACTGTTTGCAATGGCACCCTTCGACACAAACTGTCTCCTTCTGTTGCTGTTCATGACGGAAACCAAGTGCCCAATGCTCTGGTAGTCCTCGTCTGAAAGGATTATTTATACTGGGGTTTCCCATTTATTCCAGTGGAAAAAATCTGGCAGTTGGTAGTGTATTTATGAGGGATGTTCTGTGTACGGGTGATGTCGGTATTCACTTTTCAAAGACAATTTCCTTCAAACTGGAAAGTTCGAATTTTCGAATGCCTATTTCAACTTTTGTTGTATTCCATTTTCCCCGCAAAATTTACGTCTTTTCCAGTTTTTGTGGTTCGGCAAGGGACCCTATCACTGGAGGGGGTTAAGAAACATCATCGGTGTGAAGGGACCATCAACTGTGCATAGTTGATGCTTCTGAGTCGCTTTTTGACAACGGCAGAGGACCATAGGGCATTCTAAGCACTTGTGGTCAAACAGGTTGCCTTATACCTACAACCCTGGAGCTCGAGATAGCTCAGTGTTCAAGGCATAAACTTACTGACCGGAAGGCCCATGGTTCGAATCCAACCTCCTCATCTCGACTGATTTTATCCAGGTTTCGGCAACCTGGCAGTATCTCAGCCCTCGTGCATCCTTCGGGCGGCATGGAAGCTGTGCGCAGAAAGGGTATTACAGCTAGACGATTATTTTCTATTATTATTTAACTCTTACCTAATGTGATGTTTTAGGGCGCTAGTTGATGAACCTCCCATACTTTCAATAACTGGGTAGAATTCGTGGTCGGTGTAATCAAGTGGTTCGTAGCTTCTCCTTTGGTAATGGGCTGGGAGTACCGAGCACGACAGTGAACAAATGCATACAGTGTAATTTTCTGACAATGCAAATTGCGGAGACATATACTTAGACTGGCAAAAGATACTGTGGATTAGGCTTGTTTATTTCTCATGCCATCAAAATACCGACATCGTTTGCTTGTCAGCGTGTTTTTGTTTCAGTGATGTTACCTGTATTTTAGAAGGAAGGATTCTCGTTAGAATTAGTGCTCCTTATTTTACGTACGGATTGATTTGAATCTACTAGTGACGGCACAAAATGTATTTGCCTAAGAAGATAAAATCTGTTAAATGGCTAAGACATACTGAACACCATGTTATACGGTACTAACGTACTACTACTAATACAGTAATATTACTGTGATGCTTTTATCGTTTATTTTTGAACAGGATGGTCACAAACAAAAATTTGAAAGATGGATGTGGAACTGCTATATCACTATAAAATCTTTGAACTGTATCCAAATCTCGGCAGGTATACTGACAGACTAATGTGGTAGGTGTTATAGGTATGATGTTCTTCAGAGACTCAGATGAAGCTGTCTTGTTTTCGAGTTAACATGAGTGCCCCACTGATTCAGATCAGGCATCGGAAGGCAAACTACTCTGAGGGGAGGGTGGTTTGGATCCAGTTCTAAGGTGCTGGGAGGTTTGATGCCATAGTTTGCTCGCACATATTTTGGGTCACTATGTTTTTATCAACACTGCTACACAGGAAGTTAGGAGTTTTTGGGTTTTGATTGATAGAAGCATGAAGAGGGTCATCCAGGTTGTCTGTTCCAGAAATATATTTTGCATTTTCCGACCTATGATTCGGTCTGGATGCCAGTTTCTTTGAACCGCTGTGCTGTTGAGACCGGATAAGCTCATGTGGAGTATGTTCCGTGATCCTTTGCTAGTAACATCGATCAGCGCTGCAGATATCACCGCTAATGTAAGTGAACTTATAAACGACAGGCCACGCAGAGTGAGAACTCATAATCTTAGACCTAGATGAAGTACAGTCTTTCGGGCTGTCGATATCAGGCGCAAATAGGTGACTATGTAAGCGCACTTCAAAGCGAACCGAAGTTTCTGTGCTATGTTGATGAAGTTGGCGCAACCCAATTTCCTTCTTAGCCATAGCGGTTAGAATGGGTGTGGGATTCGGTTTGCTATGTAAACTAATGGACTCCTCTGAGTGGCCGTTGGTTTACACTCTCCTGTTCAGCAAATTTTACTGGGTAGTTGGTCGTTTGTACAGATTATTCTAACCTGTGGAAACAGGGTTTTGGGTAAATCTCACTTGTAGGTCATCAGAGAAAACCCACTGAACAATCCGCCAAGCCTTACCTTGCACAGCCTCCTCCGCAATTCGGGGAGCTAGTAGATGTAGGATGGCCAAGCTGTCATTCGACTCTTTGTCTCGGGATACAGATAGAAATAGTGTCCATATTGTATAGAGTATCAAAAAGAAATCCAAATGTGACCGGAGCCAAAAATAAAAATTTCACTACTGTATTGCTTGTAGAGTGCTACACTCGAAGTGTTATCACAGACTAGGGTTTCTACGTTTGTTAGAAGAATACCCGCTAAGGATGATTCCAGCGGACTACCCGTAAGGCTGCTATAAATTTGCCTACAACAAATTCTTTCAACTACAAAACGAATGCTTTCTTTACACAACAGCATACAATGATAAAACAATGCAGTGTGAATACTCATGGAGATATTCTTTGCAGTGATGTAGCTACATAGGTAGCCGACTGTTTCCTTTGATGGGATAATGGTATGTAGGAAAAAACGTCAATGCAAATGGGATGTACTGTTAGCCTATAAAGTGCTGGACTTAATTTGAAGGATTTCTTCAAAGTGTGGAGTCAAGACTCTCCGGATGGCAGCCAGAATAGCCGATACTACCGAGGGAGTTTATGGTAGGGAGAGTATGCGGGCCCAGAGTTTGAGCCTTCACTCTGCATCGCATGCCGTTAATAGGTTAGCTTGCGTTAGTTGTGACCAGCTTGTGTCTCAGAGAATCTCGGAAAATACTCCACATCGGCTGCTATAGTCATGCGGCACAAAACTTCGGCTCCACTAGTTTTCAGGTCGAAAAGTAAGTCATCGTTTTCAAAACATCGCCTTGACAGGTCACCTGGTTGACCCTATTCATGATTTTACCATTCTGTTACTCCATTAAAACTGCGAAGCGATGTTGACAAGAGCATAGTGATTCAAACTGTATGCGTGCAAACTATTGCTTCAAGCTGTCCGAGCAACTTAGGACAGAATAGAGACCAACTCCTCACTCAGAGTTACGTCTCTTGATTTTTCTCACTCTGTCGTTATGGCACTTGTCTAGGAATGTCGTATGCTTTCGGTCTGCTGCTGCGGAAATTTATTTTGCGTGCTATCATGCTACAGTCGGTCTTCTGGGTGTTTTGGTGAAGTGGATCAATGGAATTCAGGGTCTCCGGTTGCCTCTCACGCTAGTGGTCTCCATTAGCTGCACATAAGCGTGCGTAAGATGCATAACGCTCCACAGCAACGTTGATTGTGGTTTAATGTTAATGGTCATTCCTTTCTTTTATTAGGCCAGGTCTGAATAATGCACATATTTTGACCGGCAACATGACGCCAAGCCATAGCTCGCCGCAGAATGAGTGTCCGGGGCATTGACATGGCAAACGGATGTGAGCAGGCTCTTAATACCGTGTCACTAGTTAGTGTCAGGCTGAACCAGTCAAACCTGGGAACAAATGTTTAGGTGTTGTCCCACCGATGAAAAAGGGAGATCAACAAGTTGTGTTACCGGTATTCTCTATTCCCGTGACTTTGAAGCAAGGTAGATCAGCCGGACGGTAGTCCAAGCGAGGTTAAAGCGATCGATGCACTTAGGACTGATCACCCAATCCGAAGAATATGCGAGCGTCAGCTGTGCTTCTTTGAAAAACAGTCGTAAAAATGATGTGAAACATAGATGTGAACACTGCGCAGAAAACAAAAGAGGAATCTTGGGTAAAGTGTAGTCTATCGGTTGCCTAAATAGCCAAGTATATCTTCCGGGGATCATCTCACACAAATGCGACAAAACTAGAAGGGAGGTCCTTGAAAAATTACCATTTGCCATGATGTTTGCTTTTTCCGCTTTCTTCTTGAAATATCTCTTATGTTGCAGATTGCATAGAAGTTGTTGAGTTTTACAGCCTTACACCACCAAAGATAAATTAAATTGCTGATAATAAAATCAGGAGAGGAAGTTAACTTTTAATTTGAAATTGTCAACACAGTTAGTGAGAAATCTTGCCGAAGATTCATCTTCAGTCTCCTTGGCTTATGTAGACCAACCCGAAGATGATTTCCGGTAGACGAAGATTCTAGTACTTCTTCAGGACTACATCATACTGTTAATTTTGCAGATCACAAGCCGATTCTTCTATCATTCAGTACATACACACATCTGTCGTCATTGTGGGATTCAAACAATAAATCTCAACCATGGGAAGCGTATTTTTTGTTGCGTTAATGAAACGATACAATGTAGTTGGGTCTAAGATAGTGTTAACTGGAGCTCAAATGAATTGCTCGTCCATAATTCGGTAACTAGGTTTACCTGACGAGCAGCACAGGGCGGGCCAGTTAGTGGCCTGTCGAATTATCCACATGAAGCTGGACAGTGGCTTCTTAGGAACAACATCTTGAATACTGTTTAGAATAAAATGTGGGACGGTCTTTGTGCAGCACAATCAGCTGAAGAAGTTTGTAAATAGAAGATTCTGTTGGGCCTCCCAATAACACCAGCTTGGTTTGCAAATGAGTGTTGAACTATCTGAAGTCCCAGTTTGGCGTTCAAACGTAACACAAGATAGATGGAAAATTTGTGATTGAGCCTACCTGTTTATTCATCTGATGCAGATCTTGGAACAATAGTAAATTGGGTTCTGGTTAGAAAAGCGCTGAAGCAGATTTCGAGCAACATGGCCTTGGAGTAAGCCTTACCTATGGTTTGTCGTGTGCTGATAAATCTAATCTTCAGTCTAAGCTAAAAGATGTACGGGTATGTACGAGTATGTTCAAGTGGTATGATCCAGATACATCGATGTCTCCGATGTAAGAGGAAAATAACACTACGACTAGAAGAGAATACTAAGAATATCACACTTCAGCTGCATAGTTGCTTTAATTTGCGATCAAAATGGAATTGTTCCCATCTCCTAAAGATTTCAAGGGGTATTCAAATGTCAGTAAAATTTGGCTTGATACAACAGCATTGTCATATTTTTTCATAACTGTCAGGGAAGAAATGCACAAGCAGAATAAGCAACGATGATAAAAGTAATTACTTATAAGCTGCAGAAATGTCGGTAGAAGTGCCGGGTTACTCTCCTTAGAGCCAGCAACTTTTATGTTCACTGAGGTTGGTCGTTCTATGGGGAGGTACTGTGATGTCCCGGTGTTATGTTTTCGGTATGACGATGTGTATCATTTCAAAAACGTAGATTTACCAGGATGGACTGTCTTTGATTTCGTCAGATAGGGCTGATGTGTTTTTCATATTTGTTGCTTCATTTACCATGTTCTCTGGTAAAAGGCCACGGATTACTTTGTAGGTCATTACAGGACCTGAGGCTAAGACATTTCACATTCTTGAGCAAGACCAATTTGGTCCCAGCTGGATCGCATGCAACGCACACACAGGCCGTCATTACGCATGACTGCTGCCGTTGGTACCGAAATTTCTCACCCGTATGCGACCTAAGGGCGATCGATAGGCAGAGAAAAAGAGACTGAATGCATAAGCGTGCGCACACGCTTGTTGCAGAGATAGCGTTCAACCATCATTAACCTGGAAGCTGCCATGGCTATCAGCCTCCGCTCGAAAGGCTACACATTTGCTTAAGTGTGCCAGCCTGTGAACAGCTTGAAAGGAACGTATACCCACGGTAATGCAGGGACGCCTCTGACGAGGTTTGTTGGCTTAGTTTAGTAACTGCACCTTCGTGAATCCAGATGTTTAATTCAACATGGAATAACGCACTGAACCAAACTGGCTAGATATTTTTACTTTTTGGGTAACTGAGAGTGAATTCAAAACGCAAGAGAGTCGTGTTAGTTTAATAAGATATTCTAGTGCATGTAAAGAAAGATTACGAATTGGCCTTAGTTAAGGCCAGTCATCCAAGAATATAGTAAGTAGATATAGGGGAATCCTCCAAGACAGACCTTTTCGAAAAGCAGTCACCCTAAGGAGATTCAGCTGCAAATGTTTCCACAGATGCTGGTATCACCCCCAAAAACATTTTCACCCCTGTTCTGTTTGTTGAGCGGCGAGAAAGGTCAAGAGAACGTGATCATCCTTCTATAAATGTGCTGTTTCAAGGCCCATTTAGCAGCTTTGAACGATCTCAGTTACGGGATTCAAGCCAGTGCACTAGTAGTTTCTAAGCTCTCCGGAGCTTGGTCAGACTAGTTAACCTAGCCGAACAGTAGTTCCAAACTTTTTCGATATCCAGTAATCAAAGTACTGTGACATGGAGGTTCTGCTGAGGCGGGTCTCTGATACCACCGATTTGGCGCACATAAATGATGCGGGATCAGAGGTAGTGTAACTAGCCTGTTCACGAGTTGCTATCCTAGTTCTGTGTGAGGGCTTACCATACAAGACGGGTTCCGTCGTCCCAAGCCCCTAGACAGTTTTCTGCATCGTGCAGAGCAGTGTGGACTATTGGTTCAAGTGAGTGAGTGATAAGGGATGACCTCATGGTTTATAGGATGCTGTTACGGCTTCCTAAGTGCTAGATGACTAGCCACATCCGCAACAAGATAAAAAACGAGATGAGACATAAGGCTTCAGGTACACCGGTTCTTTGCGAAATGTACTCATTTGTAAACTAAGTTAGTCGATAAAAAGGGCAAGAAGTTCCGTAAACTATGAGGTAGGAATAAAAGTGCGGATCAAGGAAACAGAAGATGAAGATTATATTCAGCGTGTTAGCTTTGGTGGACGCGTGTTTATCAGGGTCTGCTTAAAATTCGAAGAGCACCTGCATCGTGAGTATGGATTCTCTCAGTTCGTGTCATCTCAGATGCTAGCCAAAACTTCTGTCAATTTTAGGAACATTTGTGTTGCGGCAAATGAAGCACTCAAATGCATAACAAATGCCAGGCTAAGAATAAGTCTACTTGTGAATTAATGGAAGCATGAATGTGCGGATTTGTTTCTTTTCCTGAGTTTGAATGTTCTTAATAGTTGGTTTTGGGCACCTGTAGTGAACAGAAGAACTAGTCTGCAAATAAAAACGCTGTCAAAAACCGGTCTGTCAATGGGGTTTTTGGTTGTCTCGGTTTCTAGCTCTGTCCCAGCACTGCAACAATGAAGTTTGAGATTGCGTCCACCTGTTCAATGTGATTGGGTAACCACACGTTGTCGGACCATACGAAAGCAATTAGTTGTTGGGAGCGAGATAATTGTTGGACCACCAGTAGCTGCTAAATTAAGTCCTTAACCAATATCAAATTATCACGTAAATGTACGTGATGCCATTCACTTATGGGCCAAACTGTAGCTGAACGCTAGTCTCACATTCAAAGCCAGAACTGCATCGTTGCTATTTGATAGCTTTTGGGCTTACCTTTATATTGCAGTGATGAGCAGAGTGCCCTCCTTCCCAGCGTTACCACCTTGGCCGCTCAACATAGATACCAGACGATATTTAGTTGTTTATACTGTTAATATTGTTCATATGGTGCCTGTTGGTTATACTCAACGATGTATCAGATGATAGCATGTTTAGGATGATTATACAAGAACCTCTTGATTTCTTTTCAGCAACCAATGGCCATTTTAGACTGCAACACCTATGCTTAGCGGAATTTGAGGATGAGTGAAGATTCTGACGTAACTCTATGGAAGCCTCTCACCTAATGATTGTTTCCAGGCTGGTCAGATAGTTAAAATACCTTTTACTTTAAAAAATTCATCGAGTAGGATAAAATTCTCGGGCTCTTCAGTTTTACAATGCCCACAAGTACGGTTTGACGAGCACCTCACGTTGCGCGCAGTTGTGCTCAGTGATGGGGACTGTAAGGCAACTGTGACTCTTAACTGAGGGGCCAGTCTTGGATTCGAAGAGCCTTCAGTTTTTCTCGGAGTATTTTAGCTACCTACAAAATTAGAGCCTTGGTCTGGTGGTCTGGTCTGCCTTTGTGTAGTGGGTTTGTCTAATTGAATACTTCATAGAAGATCGACGTTGGATTCAGACAGTTAGTAAGTGTGTCAAGCTGACTAGCACGAGGTGTTTGAATACGGCCTACCAATTCCACCGAGGTGTCTAGGTTTCAACACTATTGATGACGTGGATGAGAACTCTGTACAATCCACTACCGGCTTCGTCGTTCAAGAAGGTTATCAGATAGGATTCTTACCCCAAATTTCATTTAATTTATTTCGTACTTAAACGTCGATTTGTACTTATTTCGCGGTAAAAACTCATCAAACTGGTGAGTAACATTAAAACATACTTCGATATGTTGAATATCATTCTGACTGAAACATGAGGTGTTCTGGCTCTGAGTGTACTGTTTATCCTATTGCGCAGTTTCTTTACGGTTCAAGTTTTCTTCTTAGTGAACGGAAATGGGTGATTTATCGCAAACACGCGTTGACGCGAAGCAAGTAATATGGTTAAATGGTGAGGTTGGAAACTTTAACTTTGTGGTATAGATTTTGGCACGACATGTCGAATACGAAGCAGCTTTTGTAGTTCGGTCAAAAAGTTGAACTACAGCTTCTCCACAATGCACTCCCTATAAAAATTCTTCACCTACAAATACAACCGAGTGGTAGCAGAAGTTTGACTACCATTCATCTGGTTCAGTGAAACGAGACAGTTCGTAAAATTTCGGGAACTACACTCATTGGTACATCAATTTGGCTTCCACGGGGTACTCATCTGAATCCCAGCTGAAACTCTCGTTTATAGTGTTCTTCGACTGAGTGTGCTGCACACAGATCGCCTCATGTTTCAGATATCGCTGAATGTTTTCATCAAGGAAACCACTCACAAGTTTGCTGAAAACTCTTGCATACATCATGATCGGTTTCGCCCTTCCTGGGCCTCATCAGGTAGGCACAGTCCTCGAGTTTCCGCCCCAGAAGAGAGAAACCGGTCGTAGGCGATCAAAGAGTTTTCAGCAACATTATAAGTAGTTTCCTTCAAGAAAGCAAGGCCAGATTCCTTGTATCATTCCGCTAAAAAAAGTGCACGTATAAGCAGTACGCATGGTTCATCTGGGAAAATTTTGAGTTTGGTTCACGCTACATAAATGTGGCTTTATTAGACGCGAAATCCTTCGCTAATGACCAACGAGGGGTTGTTGGTGTCGTCAATTTAGATAACCCACAAACTGACAATTGACGCAGCTGGTCTCTCACAGACCGTATTGTGCAGGTAATAAAACTTTCTGAAGATTCACGACTGAGAGAATTCCACAGAACATTCAGTGTTTGACCATATGAGTAGGTTTTTGCAGAGCCACAAAGAATCAACGTTTACATAGATACTGATTCATAATATTTTTATAACTAACACCCGCTCATAAATCAACACAGAAGGAAGTGCAAGAACACTAGTCATGTGAAAAACCTAATGGAGTTACCTGTTGACCTTTGTCAATTAAGAAACAGAAGAAATAGAACGTGCATCATATCGACTTTGATGGCCATAGTCTAAACTTGTCACGAGGTAGATGCACCCGTTTAAGTTTCTTTGTCATAGTATTTGGTAGGCAAAACCAAAAGATACCAAGAGTGATAACAGAAGAAGTCAGTAATGCACAGTTTTGCACCATTTCAGACGCTCTGCTTGGCCACAGTAAGTGAGTGGACGTACAAATCGATTCAGAAGTTCAGTGTTGGTTGTTGGTCAGCTGGCAACTGATCTATTCACGGAGTTTGCAAACGTTTGGTCATTGAGGAGTTGGGTGGACAGTCAATCTATAACAGAAAGTTCAGCTTATCCAGGGCACATTAAATGTCCGGTTCGGTTCTTTTTGAGAAGAAACACCTTGTTAAAATCATTTATTGATCACAGCCTCGAGAATAATCAACATTTGTCTTTTAAAATCGTGAAGAGATTGACTGTTGATGCTCCAGTGTAACTAACCTCAGTCAGTGTAGCTAGTAGTTAACGGTAATAGTGGTTATCAGCCAGAGAGGCTCTTCATAGTAGAAAACAAGTGTACGTCAACGAGAGCTTCAGAACTGTAGATGTTAACCACTACAGCACTTTCAATGAGACTGACGTTCAGGAAACAAGACAAAATCTCGGTAAATCACGTGTTTGACAGATAGGAGCTTTTCTGGGGCCTTTCCAACCGCTACTAGTAGAATATTTTCTAATATGACCGAATATGACAGAACAAAGATTTCTGAAGTAAAGCATTTCAACATCAAAAATATACTATGCCCCGTTCGGTTTTTTTGGTAGGAAAGTGAACCTAAACATTTCAACTGGTCACAAAGGGAATCAAAGTTTTTCTCGCTGTTTTCTCTTAATCAACGAGTTTGGTAAACTTTTGTTTCAAGCCATTTTCAATGATGGCTCCTCGAGTATGTTTCACCACGAGCAACATTTTCCACAGTTCAGCACGACTGAACCGGGTGGCTCTGATTAATGTCAGATCAATTTTCAAAGTCCGCTTGGGCTGGTAACCGGGGCTGAGGTCTTCAAGCTTTCTCTTTCTCTCTCCCTCTCTGGTCGTCAATCACATAGAAAACCTCGAACGCTTTCGATCATGTGATGCGCCTACTTTAAATACAATCGAAGAGTGCCTATATCGAATTTGTTGTGAGCTCAAATGAATAGACCAAAATTGGTCAAAAATCGACAACGGCTACCCGAGGATGTGCATAAGGCTGTGTTTCGATGCTTTTTCGGATGGTTACGCACGTTTACATGTACACCTAATTTAGATCCATTTAGGACTGCATTCATCTGTATTCTGCTCCATCGTATTTGTTTGTCATCGTAACCGGGGGATCTTCTACACTGTAGGTTTGAAATTTAGAGCCGCTTACGTGTTACGGTATCCATATTACTGACTGGGAGAATCTGGTATTCCAAAATCTCCATTACTGTTGTTCATGCAATGAAGCAATGTGGTAAGAAATTGGCTTGTATTCATGGAGTCCTACGGTGGAAGCCAGATATCGCGTATTGATGCAATCATTGTTGTTTATGTTAATCTGTTTTGTGTTCTACGTCCCACTTCGCTGTTTTCGCACAATTCCCTTGTACTTGTGCACAGAAGATCACGTATCGCACGGAGTGGTATCTATCTTGAACCCGACGATGCAGGGAACAAAATGGAAACGCCTGATGAAAAACGCTTATTTGTAGGTGGGTGGATTTAGAATGTTCTGACCAAACTACAAGCCGTAACGAGGCAGATGGCACAATTTTGGTGTTAAACGGTTTCTCATAACATAGGAAGAACGAAATCTGAGTTGACAGAGGCATAAAGGGTTTGACAGTCGACCAAGAAGGGTTAATAGATCTTTACTCCATTCATTCCCGGGCTGGATTGACTGGCTGATTTAAGGTATCGGCCAGTCAACCGTCTAATCGGCCGGGAGGTTGAATAGGTGTGAGGCTAGCTTCCACAGGACAGCTAATAGTCTAAGTAATGTGTGAAATGCGAGCCCTAGTCAGTTACCCGCATAGACAGCGTGGAAGCTAAGTTGACCAGATACACTGTTGGAATTTTTAGCGAAAGACTCAGTGGTGGAACAACGATTTCTAGGGGATAGTTTGGGAATCGGAATGAGAGATATTTTGTTGGCAAATTGCGAGCACAGCCGATAGGGCGGAGCTCGCAGAGGTTCGATAGGTGCCGTCCCGCGAGGGGCTTGACCAAATACGTTAAAATAGTCAGAATAAAGAACTGAACACACTTGTTATGCACTCAGTACAATAAAGCTAGTTATACATTTTCTAAGTAGAAGCCAAAGTACACACACTGTCAATAAAAATGTGAAAGATTCGGAGTAGTCCTGAACCTTGCTCGCCGGACATATGCTGTATCAGCTGGGGTATCATGGATATTAATCCTTATCGCACATATGCATCTTGAATTCACACATGGTTTGCCATGCATCTGACTAAATAACCAACAGCTACTAAGTTGTACTGATCGATCAGTTCACTACAAGCTTCGTGTCGTATTCTTTAAGAGAAGCTCTCCCGGAGACAGATTACTCTCCTCGAGGAACGACAGGAGCGTTGCCCGTTGGCTACAAATTAGTGTGAAACCCTCTCTTGAGGTGGACCACTGTTATAAGAGCCTGAATTCCCCCCTTTCTTGTATTTTCTCTCTTGGAACACTAGGCATATGAATGCTTGAACGGAGTTTAAATCCACTAGATTCTTCACAACAAGGATTTTCAAAGTAAACCTCTGCTATGGTTGAGGTGACATTATGGCCAGACGTCGAGATATCGCTAATTATAATGGCAGTATACCCAGCAAGTTAGCTTTGCATTCGAAATGAATCAATTCATCTCTGTTTGTTTCTTAGTAGTTTCGCATGAGCAGCGGTCATTCGAGCAAACCATTTGTTTCTTTAAGCAGCCATCACCTACTGAGTTACCTTCATTGTTACTCGATCTTAGTAAATAGCAGTTGCATGGTGACACCACTTTCCAAGTTCACTTATAAGACTCTGAATATTCTATATCCACTTTATCATTTTGAAAAGTAGCAAATCGTTCAGGAAAACTGGCCATACTTTGCCACGTATGTCAGAATTATATCAAGGCTTTTCGTTCAAGTATGTCGTAGGGAAGTCTCACAAGCGGTTGCTTAAACGCCAAACAAAGTGTAGGAATGATGATGCCAAGGAAATTATGAGGATCATGTGGATAAAAATTATCATTTTTTGGTTTGATCGGCGTATCACGCCCGTGATGTGACTGCCTCTTCTAGCAGGTTAGACTCTTACCACAGTAGGAGCTGCTAATTTTACTGATTGACTAGAAGATGCAGACGACTGCCAGATTCTCAGTCAGATATTCAACAAACCTATTTTAAGTAGCTTATGTGTTCAACAGAGACAACAAGCTCTGAACCCAACACTGACCGAAGACGTTGTATTCTCATTTGAGAATTTTCCTTACAATTAAATTCAACTTCTGCCAAAAAGCCGGGGAGCTCTGTACATCTGTCTTCTCCTTGCAAGGACTCAACAAATTATCTCAGGAATCTCCAGCAGGATTCGAACTCCAGACTCCTGGTTAGTAGCTGAGCTCCATGCTATTTGGCCAAGGGTCCCGTTAGCGGTGGGATTAATTTGCACTTAGATGGAATATGGTGCCACGTATTATTAAGTCACGCAATTGACTTTAAAATCATCCATTACTGACGAATATTGCATTTTTTCGAGTTGGCCAACAATAGTAAATCTCATACTCCAGGTATACAGCAGCTAAGGACATCGTGAACAATAGTTCGGGAGACTACCCACTAACCACCTAAATGGAGGCAAACAAAGACTGTTTACTGGGCCTAGGATGACGAGTTTCCTTGTATAAACTATTCTATTGGATAAAAGCAATGGATAGCAAGTTTTTGAATCACAGGGGGGATAACAAAAGAGGATTGGATTTTTCAGGTGTTGAAAAGCCGTTAAACTCTTTTCATTCGCCACTGTGTATATTCGCGGTCTTTATTAGAATTCTAAAGCAGTCCAACGCTCATTATAACACAAACTGGAAACACCATCAGCAATGTATTTCATGCTGACTGTGGTTCATCTTGCAGGTCTATTAGTTTAACTTCTGTCGATTTGATTTGATAACTGAACATCTAATTAAATGTATATGCAGCTAAATACTCATTCATAAGGCATGATAGAGTTACCAGGAAATTAACTGAGTATTAACAATGACAGATTCAACTGAGATTCAACCGAGTCTCCCATAAGACCAACTGTAAATAAGTGCATAACAACCCTAACGTATATTTCAGTGTTCAAGTGGAAAATGACATAAATGAAAAATCGGGAACTAGGCCTGTATGGTGAGCTCGAAAAATGGTAAAACCTGTGATGTGCCGCCTGAGAGTTCTTATCAACCTTGTAAGCAGTGCCATATCAATATCTGGAGATGTCTTCCCCCAGTGTGACTTCAGACAGCTGGAAGGTAGATTGGAAACATTAGCTTCATGTTGAGCTGCATATTTTAATAATATGTCCAACCTTATTTTAACTTTACCCAAAATCAAATAGACGGCCTCATTAGAATTTCAGTCTGGTCTGCGCTTCCTCAGTGCACCCAAATGTGCTTGACTGAGATGAATAGGCTGAGGAGGTCTTCGATCAAACATATAAACATATAATTATGGAAACAATCATGATGGATCGATGCACTTCGGATTCAAAGTTTTCAGGCCAGTGCATTGTCTACTATTAGGAGCAATGTTGCCAACGCAATATTCACTGGACTTTTACCGGGCGCGTTCTGTAGTTAGTTAGATGCATACATGCGGGAAAAACGGCAGGCATAAGAGATTCCCTCCAACCAGTCCTTTAATATGGTCTTTTGGACCAGAGGTATGAAAATTCGTATAAAACGGTTGAAGTGTCTGTGCACCTGGCAAGATCTGGCAATCAGAACATATACCAACCAGTTAATGGGTGCAACCTCAAGTTGGTTTTGAGAGTAGCGTAGTTCACATCTTTAACTCACTCCTAGCTCATCAGTGTCTATGAAGCATACAATACTACAACTTAGAAATCGGTGGAGGAAACAGCTACATTGGTCGATAAAGAGATTTGAAAGTTGGTAAACGGAGCTGGGGGGATCCAGGTTCATAAGGATGACTGGACACAATCACCATTTGATGACTGTTTTCGGATGGTTTTGGAAAATAGCAACGATCTCCTTGCAACTTGTTGTCCTTTTACAGTTCATTCGAAATGCATTCACGATTCAGACAGCACCTTTTTGGCTGAACAAACTGCGGTCTCAATGTGTGTAGAACTAGCAAAACAACAACTTACACTATTCTCAGGATATTGTGCTGGTGGAAGATGCAACACTTTCTACTAAACTGAAGACGGGGATTTCCGGGATTGCCTAATCTGCACAGCCACTGATTGATGTGATTTTGTTCTGTGTTCTCTTGAGCTAACAACCTCGATCTTCTGTTGTGCAACTGACGATATATATATATATATATATGTCATCATCGCAGAATCATCACTGCCAGCGGCTTCTACACTGAGATCCCCATCTGATTTGAACTGTCTCCGGTTTTTTGGCTGACCTGACTCGGATTGTGAGCAATAAAGATAGACCAATGTTAGTATTTCTATCGTGGGGTTATTAGTAGGTCTGATCAGCTAAAACTGACTTTATATAACGTCGCTCATAGCTCTTGAACAGGATTTAGAAAATATACAACTGAATGACGTACGACATTTCAACCTCAGATTCAAACTTGTAGAAACTGTGACTTCTCCCACTGTGTCCTGGTAGAATTCGAGATAACTCAGTGTTTAGAGCACAAATTTACTGATCGGAAGGTCCGTATCTCGACTACTTCTATCCAGGTTTGGGAAACCTGGCGGTATCTCAGCCCTTGCTCTTCCTTCGGGTGGCATGGCAACCAGGCACCAGAAGAATGTTACGGCTGAACGATTACTACTATATTGTTGTGTCTTGGTAGCCCACCTGATGAGAAAGTGTGCCGTCGTCCCAATGAATCCAGTTCATGTCTCTACATAAGTATCTTCAAAGTAGCTGTTGCTTTCCTCATTAAAATGCGATGCATATTTTTGTCAATCAAGATGTAAAAGACACTCCTTCACGACGTTCTGGAGCTCCGGAAAAGACTGAACACTTGTAGACTGTCAAACAAAGTGTACTGCCAGACACAAAAGTGCCTGGAGTTTCGTAGCTTCTGATTCAGTGTTTCGTATAACTCGTATGTAAAGCCAGACAGGTTGGTTGATGGTGTGCGTGTGTGTGTGTGAACCCACAAGCGATTATCTGCTCCAGATATTCTGCCTTCCGTTGGAGGATAAACCTCCTATTATAACTGGATTCGAAGCCATGATGGAACCAGAGCACTGTGCTCAGTTCCCATCCTTTGTGTGGTAAACGAACTTGGAAGAATCACTTCCCGTACAAAATGAGCTCACGGGTTACCGCGTGTTGCCAACCACTGTGCATGGCAAACAGGAACGTGGCTGCGCTAATGCCGTCAACTGAATTAGCGTCAGAGAAGTAGGCTAAGCTAGACGGTGAGTGTAAGTGCGCCTAGCTGAGTTTGATTGTTCGGGTGATGACCACTATTCGGTGCAAGTTGGTTGATATGTTACTATAACATAATACTTGAGGATACTTTAAAAATGTACAAGCGCAAGAAATTGGGTCAACTGATGGCTCCTAATGGAGAATCGCACATTTAGCGTAAGTTGATAGAAAACACTGTTGCACACTCTCCGAGGATGGATCTTACTCTGGGACATAACCAACCCATCAGACGAAATATCCATTCACTATACAAGAACGTCACCTAGTGTTTTAACCTGAAGAAAGTGCTACTGAGGTCCAGTGGAAAGTGAATGTGGGGCATAATTCAGATTGCATAAAAGCATAGGGTTTACGATTACGTAAGACAATAAATGATGAGAGGATATAAGTGCCGAGATGTCAACATTTCGCTCAATTTTGTCAGTCAGCAGCGTTCGACACAGATTCACGGACAGATATCAGGGATAGAAAATTCACTAGGCATTCGAAAGGGACAGTCGTTATCGATCTGTCATTCATCGCATCATTGCACTTGCTGATTCGGCAGTCCAAGTCCACGTCGTGCACTCGTACAATGCAGATTCCAGATACATGAAGTACCCACGAATAGATGAGCTCTTCTTCGTTACTCATTACTATTTTAACCTCTGCTTTAACCTTCGTCACAGTGCTGAAACTTTCCACTCGCAACTCACCTGCGTAAAAGGGTGATGCCTATTAAAGGGGTTAGTGTGAGACTAAAATTGTTTATCTAAAAATCGTCCAACGAAATCGGGTAATTGTGAGAATGTTAGGTGATAACAAAATTTTATTGAAGTTTTGAGCTTCGTAAAAAAGATTTATGGTGGTATATTTACTTCATGTTGGTCTTGGCTTGACCCTGAAGCGCTTAATTGTGCATTCCTTAGCCGATCAAACCAACTGGCCCCATTAAACGCGTTTATGACTGCCAATGAGTGCTACATTGCAGATGGAGTTGCACCAGATGAAATTTACATGAAGCTTTAGTGACCAAAGACTTAAAAAAACGTTTTGGAGAATCTATGATAACCTATCAGTTCATTTAAATCAAGGACGTTTGACTGGAACCACGTAGGTCGTACGACAGATACGACCTCAAAATCCCTGTGATCACTTCTGACCACTCCATAGTTTTCTTGTATTTTCTCCTCCACAGTATTTTCCGATACTGATGGAAAGAAGCCTCTGCTTTGTTATAAGGTTACTGAAACACGTACCTAAGTATTGTAGGATCCCGACAAAGCTTATGGCCGCCCAAAAGATAGTAAGCCTTTTGATGCTTGTTCCAACTCCATTCTAACAAATCTGTCTAGCAGTTGTCTTGCATGCTTCGGGTCCTAATCCAAGCCTTGCTTGCTTCAAATATAAATCACTCTCAATCGAATGTCAAATCTCCGTGATCTACTGTCCCCTCGTATGTGCAGCGTTCTGCAAACATGAAAGTACGAATTTCAAGGTCTTTGCAATAACCCTAGGGTTGAGTTAGAGACAAGTGACTGATTTCAGTCAGGTGTCCCTTATGAGTAGCAGGCTTTGTCAAGAAAACTGGGTGTTTTTGATAGTAATATATCACCGTTCCATTGATTCCATCCTATAGGATTTGTGCATCAACCAATAACCAAACGGACTGATGTTTGCTCAGTAGACAGCCAGAAGACTATCAGTATGCATGCATTATATGTGTTCACCCAGACAATAACAGTGTTATCACAGTTTATCAGGGTTTTAACAAATTTTCTGATAGGATGAATTGAAAGTCATTAGAAGGGTTAATGCAGGTTGAACTGGTGAAATGAATCATAGATGGTTAACAATAGGCAGCCTGTAGCTAGGTTGCCTGCACACTGAATACTGTTTGTCTTTTGTAGACTCAAAATCTGACAAGGGGAAGACACAGCCTTGATAGTCCAAGAAATGTTTGGGCCAATAGGCTGGTTGTGATAAAAAAGAACAGACAGAAGGAAGAATCATCGCCGGAGAGATAGGTCATCTGATTCTAAGAAAACAGCTCCTCTCCATAAATGCCACGTTTTCAGAGGTGGTCGATGATGGGAGAGTTCAAAAAACCCGTAACAAGTATTGCATTCAGTCGGCAATGTACTGTGGAACTGAGTAGTCAGCTTCCAAAGGTTCTTCTGCCATACAATGGACCAGGTTCAGTCACCGTCAAATGTGTGTGACGGTAGGCCAAAACCTGTTCAGAGACTGTGAGGGATTCTTCCAGACGCATATGTATGAAGAAATTCCGAACGAATACTGACTGAAAAATGAGGCGGCCTGGTGCAGCACATTCAGTTGCCTGGAAACATCACAAACGAGAGATTCAGCTGGGTTCCAGGTGAGTCTCTCGCAAAAGCAAATTTGTTTGCAGATGAGTGTATTTCGCCGAATACTGACTCAGTTTTGTTTGAAACCTTTATTGGTGTGTAAAAACCATGTTTGCTATTGAGGCGCACGGATGATGTCAGCCCGATTGGTGATGAAACGTGTGCAACGTTTTCTTAGCTCACTCATGTATTGGTCGCACTTGATGTTAGTGAAAAGACAGTGGATACGGGTTCAGCTTAGCGGGACACCAAAAGACCGATGAGCTGTCAGCCAGTCTCTTCTTATGACGAACATCACCTCAGAGAAGTTCACAGAGAACAACAAAACAATTACACATACTCAACTAAAGCAAAACGCGCCCACTCAGTCCTTCAAACAGAACGAATTTACGTGTCAGGTGCTGGCAGTGTTGGATTTATATCTATTCAGCAACATATGATTTGTTTCAGTTGCATTGTAGATCAGGCCAGTCCATGGCCTTGTACAGTCAATTAACGACTTGCTTTTGTGCACACAAACAGACGTAGCGGATCAGTGAAAGTGGAAGGACATAGTCAAAGCTTTAAAATGCTTTCCTTAAACCCAGATGGATCAAAGCTAGTTCAAAGAATTGTGCAGTTTGAATTGGTTGAGTAAAAACCTCATTCCGAGACAATTTTGTATGTGTATGTAGTCGGAGAACCGTATATAGCGACACCGTTGTGATACTGTCAGAAGCCACCATGTCTGTTTTTCGCTGCAACGTGCTTATCAGAATTTCCAATTTCCAGTTGACCGACAGTCAAGACTAGAGTACATAGGGCGTCCCAGCAAAGGTGTGTCATTCATGTAGTGAGCGTAAGGAGAAGCGTATGCGCATGCGACGCAGTGATATTGAAATGGCACTTTTGATAGATGGTGATAGAATGGTGATAGATGGTGCGGTTGAAGTTGTCTAAACTATATGATAAAAGAAGATTTCCCATACACTTCGTGCTCAGAAAGACTAACAAAACATCTTTCAATGAAGAAGAGAAGGCGAATCAAAGATGCTTTTTGTTGGTTCTTGATATGTTGGGGCTTGAAAGTTATTGTCTCATCTAAAAAACCTTATTCAGTAAACTTTGATATGCTCAAGAAGCGATCAGTATTACCGTTGCATTTGTATTGTTAAGGTGCTCACAAAACCAATGGAATGTATAAAAAACGAGCTTACAGCAAAGCGGCATGTACCAAGTGGGGGGCCCATGCCAACGGATGCTAGCAGGTGAGGGGTACCCTCAGAGAGGGAAGTTGATCTTTTTTATCTCAAGTCATATTTAGTCTGATTAATGCATTTCGGTCTACCACTGGCCAACTTACAACTGGTTTCCTCAAGAATCCATTCTACTTTATGTCGCCCTGTGTCGGTCATTCCAGCCTTGACTAGCAACCACAGATTTTAGAACATTAGCCCTTTTAAAGCTGTCTTAGTAGCGTCTGTTTTTCTTATCTTACGTATAAATACAGTCACATGGAGCAACACTCTAGAGAATAATCCTGTCCTCTGCTTCACCCTAAGATTACTGACAGCATCTTGTATGGATCCAGTCCAACAGGTATTTTTGGATTGGTATGCGAAAAAGTCGCCCCATACGAACACCTGCTCTCAGATTTGACCCAAACCTCGCACACTGTCATTCTCCTAAATACTGTTCTTCTGTAAGGCAGGCCGATGCTAAGTGGATTATTTCTTCACAAGTCTTAGGTCCGACGGCAGGAGAATACACTACTAGCCAATTCACATTGCTGTGTTCTCACGCAATAGCGTGAGACGGCATGTGAAGCTTGCATGCAGAATATTAATCAGCGGCAGCGTTTCGTCTATTTGACGATATGAGTGTCATTCTTGTCGACGCGATTGTCGGAGTGGAAGAGCCATCCTGATACAGTTAACACAGTTCGGTCTGATCACATTCACTAACCGTGTGGTGCTTTTCACATCCACTGGACGCGCCAGTAGCTTCTACCAGACTGAGAACGGTACGCAGACGCTTGTGTGCGTCCGGCCGCATTGCCTATTTTCTACCAGGTACGGTAAATGTCATTTTTAAGCCCGAGGTAAAACGTAGCCGGCTGTTTATCTCTTATATGAAAAACCAACAACAGAAATTTTGTGAACCTGCTGAAACATATAATGCCTTTTAAGCAGTAGGATGCTGAACTGTCGCATTTTTGTTAGCATGAATGCCTAGGTATTTTGTAAAAGGATTTTGGTAGTCAGGACTGCCAAGAAAGAATTTCTAATAGTAGTGAAGCGAGCATCGCGCTGAATTCAAGTTATCAGGATAGTCTCTGATTTGACGCAAAATATGCGGGAAAAGTTTTCACCCCATCTGATTTCTGGCCCGGTTATGTGGATTGGAAGCCACCTGACTCCACCATATTCATCCCGTCGTAGGGGCTCTAACTTGATGATCCGGATGGAATAAAACACTCGATCTGTTCAACTGTGAGAAGTCCCAGCGCAGGCACGCGGTCAAATCCGAAGGCAACAGTCACAGTAGTATAGATGTAGTTCTGGTTGTGGCTGGTCTTCTAAGAGGATCCACAACAAACATTCTACTTCGGTGACGAGCTAGTGCGCCTTCCGTGAAAAATAAGACATCTTCAAGGAAAGCCTGCTGACCATTGACCCCTATAATTCCTCCGTGGAAAGAATTAATATAACTGAACGTAAAGAGCAACTGTTTTATCCATTTGAGTATTTAGCACTATTTCACGCTAAATATAGGAACTCAAATACAGCTAATCGAATACCACCATCAATGAATGATTAATTAGAGTTGCGTAAAAGGCATTTACTGGAGGAGAAACGTTGACAGGAAAGGAGTGTCACTCATGTTATCGTCTTTACTTAAATTCAAGTAAGAGAACCTAAAAACCAAAATAATATAAAATGTGAACAAGCTCAGAGACTTCCAAGCAGGTCCCTTCTTTTGCATATGAAACCTAAACCTTCTATCCACTGTCGTCGTGCGCATGCAGAAGAACGCAATATCGTACACGTTCAGACCGATAATCTCTCTGTAGCATGAGATAAAGTCTTTAGCTATTTTCTTGCATTTGGCCTGGCTTGTTGACAGAGCAGAACGACAGTTTGACCTGCACTACATTCTACTGAGCCATTTAAGGACACGCGTTTGGAAACGGGACAGGATGCAGCTCTTTTATCTAAGCATCACCGAACGGTTTCTAACGCCTTTCACACGAGAGACTTAATAAAGTTAGTCTCCTTAAAGTCTGATCAATACGACGCCTTCCACGTTTCCTTCTTGAACAGGAAAACAACCATTAATTTGCCACGCCCATTTTTGGGGACACGTCGGTAGTGCTCCCGGAGAGCCTGTAGCTGAGTCATTCAGTCCACACAGGCATGGGCAGTTCACGGTCATTTAGAATGGAATGGCTGCTTCAAAAGGAAGTCAATGCTTTGTTGACCGTCCTGAGGATAGGGGATAAGGCAGTGTTTCTTTCACGGTATTTAAGTGGTCGTGAATGACGTTCACTCTCTTGACTTTAGATTCTGGCCCAGAATTAGGTTATCTTTCCAACTGTCTCAAAGCCTTCTACGTTTACAGATATTTGTAAGGGACTGCCTTTCGTTCTTCCATTGCGACCATCCACATTTCCAACTCACTTAACAATCTCTCTTTTATGATGTTAATCATGAACGAGATATTCAGCAGAGATTCGCGTAGGTCTGTCTTTAAAACCAAATTAGTGTGCAGATGAGTGCACTTGGCGAACTGGGTACATTTTGGGTTCAAGTAAAACATGGGGCTGATGGAAACTGGGGAATTTCGCCTACCTGTTGAGCCTCAAGCATGAAACAGGTCTTTGGAAAATTGAAGAGTTCTATGCAATCTTCTATGTAGTTTGCACCGTCAACAGAAGCCGAATGCTGCTGTGAAGAGACGTTGAATAGAAAGAAGGATGTACCATGACAGGCGAATAACGGATTTATATAGGAGCAAGTCTCTGACCGAAATACACCTGTCGGACTTTCTCTATGTATTGGATGTTTTAAACTCAGGGACAGCTTTGCATATCAGCTCTGTGTGGGATGAACTGAAAGCAAACTTAACTGATGAACTGAAAGCAAACAAAGTTATCGTGCTTTGATTGTCACTGACCTGGTTCTTTTGACCGGGCGTATATATGAAGGCTGTCCAAAACCACTTGACCTGGTGGCAAGCTTGATCGGGTTGCCTAAGTGATTTGTAATGTCTAGTATGGCGCTTGATGGATGCTTCGTATCGCATTTTTAATGAACCGTAATGACAGATCTAACTCGGCCTGGCAAAATTTTTAATTCTTCCACCATTAAGGTCTCTGATTAACAGTCATATGGATTACTTAATGCCCTCTGAGTGAGGTTCAAACCATGTTCGCTCCAGCTCTATTACCGACCAACTCGAAGTGTCCTCCGAAACAGCCATTCTTTTGTTTAATGGACAAATTTGGACTACGTCTCTGACTAACTGGTTTCGCACTGGAAATCTTGTGTGATAGGTGAGTTTCTGTGTTCAGCTGTTCCACGGTCAACCAGCTTAATCCGAAGATCAGATGTCATTAGGGTCGTGACCAGCCTGACTCCAGACTAGCTGCTTCAAAAATGATAGAAACAGCTTCACCACGGAAGACTGAAAAGAGAAGCTCAAAGAGTTCCACTGGTGCCTCACTTTCCCTGAAGTTTAATTTTGTTCACTGAGCACCTGCCGATGTAAAGAGAAACTTGGAGAATGGATACTCGCATCTATGCAAAATCTTCCTTACCGCTACGCTTTCCAATCTCTCAGCATCAACGTGTCATTTGGAGCGGCTATACTCACCGGGATCGGTATTGAACACTAATGAATTCACGCTGTTCCACACTTCAGGTTTAAGAAGGAATCACATCGGTGCCTATTGTCAACGTGCAGAACCTCAGCAGGAGTATTCCAGTTGTTTGATGGAATACTGTCACTCTATTCATTACCACTCAACCTATTGGTCACAACCGGTCTAGCCCGTGCATCCCTTCCAGGATATCGACGACGTCCGAATGCAAATCAATGAAAATTAAGCATAAAAACAATGTCTAAGCTGGTTCCCATTTTATGCTGAATGTTATATACTTCAAGCGCAAGACTAAACAGACGCGCATTTGATGTTGATAAACATTCAGTATGAGTCTCTGGCTTCCATTCCTCCATTGAAGTGTTGAAGTTGTCCGCAGTTGGGATTCCCCCTGACTGTTGGCCTTAACGATGGCCCAGTTGAATCATTGTACTGTAACTGTGGGCAAAGCGCAATGCTATGCATAAGCCAGTATAAATTACGGAGGATTAAGGTACGCGATATTCAGCCTTACGCACTTCGGATTGAGATGCGTTGTGCGATAAATCAGCAATATTTTAGGCTACTCACAATTTTCGAGTAGCTTGCATACCATTTATAACCGCGTTTGTGGCTATGAGCCACCGATACTTGATGGCAACACTTGAAAGCAAATTACCAAGCTCAGAGATTAGGCCAATAGCCACCTGATATACAACCACATAACGCACTGGAGACACCAATATTTCGATATATCACTAATCCACGATCCAAATCTAACCAGACTTGAAGTGTAGTGTGTGTGTAAAGTTAACGACTCAAGAACACTGGTGAACTGCTAGTGAAATGAACCGCGTCCTATGTGACCCATGCCAGACTGGTTATTAGTGAACCACTGGAAAAACATCAAGTTACGTTAACCTGGCTTTTTCAGCCTGAAACTGGTATATATGAAATGTCATCCTTAGCCTTAACAAGCTTAAGGTCTCTAGCCTGTATAACATCGAGCAGGAAATACTGATTGTGATGCACCAAAGATTCCCTGAACCTCGTTGAAAGAACCGAGTTATCTGTGTTGTGAGATCTGGTTAACATGTACAGAATCACCGTGAGCTAACCACCAAAGTATCGGTCTGAACCAAGAAGTTACTGGCCTCGGGTCACGGCCTGGATTACAGGTTCACAACGAGCAGTTCGACTGTCACCAGCAACAGTCGTACAAACAATTTGTTATTTGACCTGCTGTTTACATTGTGCTGTCTTTCAGTGTTGCTACGTTCCTGAATAAACCCCGGATTCCTTAATAAACTTACTCTGCCTTTAAACCTTATAATTTTGGCGACTATGCTAGGACCATCGAATCGAGAACTAAATGTACGAAAAGTGATGCTCAGGGCTTCATTTGAGCAGGACGCCCTAGTAAGACCTTTTGGACTTTTAAGGTGCCATGACGAAGTGAAGAACTTTATCCCCATTCTGGCAAAATTCCGCATCAAGGATAGCTAGGAGGAGCAGGTTAGACGTTATTTGGAAGAGTTTCGCGCAGACCAACAAGCTGGTATTTTGTTAAGCATTTTGGGAAGTAGTGTATGAGAAAAAGCCTTGGACTTCCATCTGATTTGAGTGACAGAGGATGACGACACTTTTTGAAATTCTGGGAGGCATTCAAAACTGTTGAGGCTGCTACTTTGCAACTAAGAGTCGTTCCATTACCAGCGAATACAGATAGCTGACAAAAATGATCTTTTACTTAGCACAGAGCTCAAATGACTGCCTAAACTGGCCTTACCAGATGCATGTTGAGAAGAGTGTGGAGCACTAGCGAAACAATAATTCATAGAAGAGTTGCACAACAAGCCGTCACGGGAAGGACTTGCTTTACGACATCCAAAAACGCTGGAGGGAGCTGTCGGTGTATATCAAGCCCTTGATTGTTTACAGATCGCCGAGACAGCTGATAAATATCTCCGAATAATACAAGCTAAAGATAGTTAGCAAACAGTTCTCGACATTTTTGCTGAAATATTAGGGCGCTCAATTTTACAACATAAATAGCAGTACATAGGAATAAAAATTGTGGAACGGAGCTAGCCACATAGTTGGCTGATATGGTCTGTTCCCTAACTCAAAGGTAAGGTGACAGCTTATCCCAAGGTTCTTCATGAAGACAAGCTTGGTCACCACTGAATAATCAACGTTGTCTCAATAAACACCGACAAGTTTGGTTTGACATTATGGAGTAAAGTCTTGAACGCTGTTCTGGAGTCAAACTTGCGACCCGTGTTTGAAGTGTGCTTTATCACTTCTGAGTTACGTTTCCGGGTCCCACTAGCCGAATGATCAGCAACCTGATTCTACTAAGGAGGTAGATTTCTGGGACGTGCTCGCATAAGTTTCAGTGAGTTTGCCAATACAAATTTCGCCATGACCACATGTGAATTGGTGGACAGTCTGTGAGGTAGAAAATTGAGTATGTCACACGTAAGGCTTAGGACACTGATCGGGCTCGTTAATGAGACCGGCATTAGTTGAACAGCTTGGTAGTTTCGACCGATTACAGAACATAGTTTGTGTCATGCAGTTAAAGTCAAATACCCTCCCTTGAACTTAAGTACAATAAAGGCTTCTTTTGTTCCACTGAATATCTGGGACCCTGCTCAAGCCGTAGTGCACCAACAAGTCTCTCGAAACAGCCATTATAAGTCAGTATATTTTTAAGAGCTGCTTTTCCGGGAAGGAGTCTGGCGCGGTTTAACGAAATTGCACTAGACATCTTTGTAAGCTGAAGGAGTGAAACACTTATAAATATGGCGGTACATGGAATGCTTAAAATTGTTGTCTGAGACGTAAACTCAAGTGAGAGTCCACATTAGCACTTCAAACAGGCACGGATAACACGAAGCTCAAAGTTGTTTCCCTTAAGTTTGTTTCTGATCGATTGCCACAGTCATCCTCCACGGATACGGTATGGATTCGGCACCGGTGACAACACCAAGGGGTATCCCTCGCGTTTTCCCACCCTTAGCATTCACGAAACCTTCTGGTGAACAAGAAACTACAGACACGATCAGGTTGCATTAGGAACCCATTAAGGATGGAACTAACTCCGTTTAGAAGGTCTACTGCGACTGTCGACAGTGACTGTGACTGAATCGGACAAGCTAGTCGGTGGCTATGTGTTCGAATCCGTGAACAGAAGCGACACTCACACTGTTTCGACAAAATCTAAAGAAGTAGACCTAATAGAAGTGATCTGAGTCACTGTGTTTTCTACCTTTATACACATCCTACTACACAAAGCAACTTGCTAAGTGGATAGAGATCAATGAGAGCTCCTCCCAGATCAGCGGATCCAATAGTGTCAAGTCATTATCTATGTGGTCCGCTCTGTTTCGCCGCCCCTGAAAAAAAACAGGGTTCAGGGTTTTTCCGCGCCAATTGCCGGGTACACATAGACACAAGCAACATTGACGCGCACATAACCCGGCGGTTTAGCGCACGTCAAACAACTCACGTGCCATCACATTGACTGGCGCCCTCACCGTACTTTGGTACTGTCTAGGCGTTAGTCATCTGTTACCTCAAAATGGTCGCGCTCGATGGACTGTTCAAGCTGATGAACCTTCGATCTGATTTAATTATGAACCAACAACTCACAGTGCCCAACCCCTTTTATTTCTTCCAGAACTGATGTATACAGAAATCCGCAGTATTCCAGTTTGCAACCGTGCTAGTTGACTTAGAGCTTACGAAAAAGCTCCAGTTAAAGGGATTGTACAGGCCGTTTTGAAGTTGGACACATGAATGTAACCGTTATCTAGTCCCGTTTGTACTATCAAACAAGGCATAACAAAACAAAATACCATATGTGGAGTTGTTATAAACTGTTCCACAACCCATCACCGGTTTCACCCTTCTTCGGGCTCATCAGGTAGGCGCAGTGCCCGATTTTCCGTCAAGCTTTTGTTTTATTTCATCCTGAACTTTACGCAGTTGACAAAAGACACTAAGTTGCAACTTGCACTGGTGTTAACAGTGACTCAGCTGAATGTCTCCTTTATGATATGCTCCAACTGAATGCTGTGCATAAAAGGTGTCCCTGGTTTCAGCTGGCACGACATTAGAGACGTGGGACATGGCACTGAGGGACTTTTCCACATTTCTGCATGAACTTAATAATAAAACTCCTGCAAGACCTAAGGACATCATCCAGACCCAAAAAAGAGACGATTTTCATAGCCCCACTCCCTACCCTCATGTTGATTCAGCCCTTTTTCTATTGACAGATAATTACGCGCCCATGATCCCCACAGCCCGAGGGAAGGGACGGGTGCATCGGTTTTTGAACTACATTATGGCAAATGTGATCGTGTTGGGACCGATTCGCAAACTATGATGCGCAGTATCATAGTACCCGATCCGTATTAATTATGATGTGAGATTTTCTACAGTCACTTGCGGTACAAAATATTCTACAATCTCACCCGGTGCTTGTTAGTGAAAACCTACATGCCGACGTGCACTCTGGTGAGATCGTCTTCAGACCTCATGTGACAGAATCGTGAGCCACTGCTGTGGGTATTCTTTCTCAAGGTACTCTTATAGTTATGACTCAAACAACTGACTGAAACAAAGTAACAGCATTTTTTGCAATCCAATCTGCAATCTCTTATTCAATAACTTTAGCTCTGTTTCTGCAATGGCAGGAGTTGACAACTTTTTAAGCTGTCCAAAACTGCAAGATGAAAAAACAGATCCAACCTGAGCCACTGTCGAAAGCCTTCGAAGTGTGTTGCTGGGGCTAACAGCTTTCTCTCGATCTTTAAAGTTTTCCTGGGAAGACAGAATTGTCTATTTATGCCCGCAAAAAATAACACGCATACGTAATCTGTGTGACATCAAGTAACAATGGACATATTGTTCACTTATCCTGTGACCGCACTCTACTCAAATTTGTAGAAGTATTCCTCACATATTTTGAGCGGACGTCTTTCGAGGTCCACTGGAATAAACAAGTCTTATCTAAACCAAGCTTTAACATTCTCCGTGAGCGTTTCCCATTGAGAAGTTGAACATTGTTAATCTCATACGTCAGCTCTATATACAAGTTTATATGCAGTGATGCTTCGCAATAGGGATCATTCGCAGTCCTTGATCACATTGGTCCCTTCCACGGGGATGAGTAGACCAAAGCCCTAGTTTTATGTGACCATTAAATAGCCCCAAAATGGCACTTATTTATACGATCATTGTACGTTTTCTTGCATTTCACATCAGCCTTTATTTGGTACCGTTCTGAATGGAATTTCTCTTAAAAAGTGCAATAAAATGGATGCTACCGGGGAGCCAAATGCCCAGTTTGTTAGAGGAATCTCATTGACTTATGCAGCTCCTGTGCAATTCCTCTCAGCCTAGTGTTATTTGCCACTCATTGTTTTGCCTTTAAGCTATTTGATTGGTCGTCCTCAGATCTATCATCACTAACTATCATCCAAGGTAGGCTAACAAATCTAACACCGATGTTGGCGTATTAGTCATTTGTCAGTATTTAAGCGTATCCCAACATTGAGGGGATTGGCTATACTTCATAGTTTTGTTTTGAGATAAACCGCATACTTAGCATGTTCCAAAGTAGACGGGTTGTGAAGTTTTTGACGGCTTTCACGCCTAGGTTGTCGAAGTGATTAATTTTCACCTGTCCTAAAGACGGGTTACCTGATGATCGATCTGAAAATAGGATAGATATTTTCGTAAGCAGCATACTAACTTCTGATTTACCTGAACTAAACTCCTATGCGACTGTGACTTTAACATTTTTCTACAATACGGTAAGGTAATCTTTACAGTGGCAGTCGCCAGCTGTGCAGTGTTCCATGATGACTCCTTGATGAAATTCAACAGCTTGCATTTTGCCTTTGAGGGGCGAGAGAAACTTACTTCTAACAGCTTGATCGTTTAAGGTCCTGGACCATCCAAGTGAATACCAGCGGCGTGAGCATTTAAGCCCGTATTGCCTGAACTAGATTGGATAGCATTAAGCACATACTACATGACACATTCCGCATTACTCAATGGCACCTCTGAACCACCTCTTTGTACGAAACTTTCAGTTGTCAGACGTTTTCAAGAATTTGCTTTGAAGGTAATCATTAGAGCCGAACTTGACGTTTGGACATCTAGTTTCACCACAAATAAACGAAAATCGCTTATCAGTTCTTAGAAGGCCAGAAAATGCTAAATTTCGCGGGACCGGAACAAAGTGGCATTTTGGTGGGGGGCCATGTTCAGAGGGAACAAATAGGGGATCAATATATTTACGACGCCAAAAAAGACCATGATATCAGAGGCAATCAAAACCGCAGTTTATTAGCGGGCTTCGGGTGCGTGTTTTTCCAGGTTAAATAAACAAATAAAAACAGTCCTGATGGTATTAACGTGAGACTCTAAAATTCCTATCGTACAGAAGCAAACGAAGCTGAATCACCAGCGAGCTGTCGGAGAGGTTGCATCAACCCGAATGCTTGTGGTAGAAGGTCAGTCTTGTACGCCGGGTGGGTGTCACCGCCCCACTTTTATATTTCATGCACTCATATATAAATGGCCCATCTAAATACCCTGGGTCTTCTGCAGTTACAAGTCTACGACAGTACTGGAGGTAATTCTATGTGACCATCTTTGTGCAGACCGAGCTGAGTGGTGCTGAGTACTAGTTAGCCCTATATGTGTGCCTTATGATTAAGGTGCATCACCAGATGCCCCTTTGCATGTACTGCGCGGCTCAGATGTTCACTTGTCCCAGTGAGTTGAATATAACAGGCCGCTATTTGGACTTGCTGATAGTTCTCGCTCCGATCTCATTCCCTAGGGTTTATATCGGGTACGGGCAGTTCATCTGGGTGCACCTGATGATCATCGCAAACCGCATGTGAGCTTGCTCGTCATGCGCGAGTTAAATCAGCCTCATCCTATGTGTCAAGCCAATACGTAAACGTGTGCCAGCCCACCCTATATATATATATATATTCTCTGCATTCGAATTGTCATCAGGTTGAAAGTACGTCGATGAGGTTTTCAATCTGTGTTATGGTGGACAACAGTGAACAGTAAACCAGCTGGTAACTTGTCATACTTGAATCAATTGGTAAAATCTCCTATCCTCGTGATCGTCTTTGGAAACATTCCGAAAAATCGATGGGGCAGGATTTTCCTTGAAAAAGAGGTCATCTAGCTAAACCATGGGGTAGCTCTTAAGCTGTATTTGCGATTAGAAAACACTATTCAGAATGCATTTTTCCAAAGTCTATTTGAAACGCCCCTTAGCGCTCAGTGATTATGGAAAAACGTGATTTTAAAAACACATATACAGTTCAGTGTTCAAGAAAGTTATATATTTCTGGACTACATTCGTCTGGTGATTCTTACACTGGCTGAAACCGGCGGTCGGTTTTCAACGGATTTTTATCAATCTGCAGATAAGTAATGACTACAAAAGTAACCACTCGAACTATTTTTGAAAGTTGTTTTTCTGAAACCACTGTTCGATTTGGGTCGATGTGACTTGACTTTCGAAACGATTTTACCGTGATAAAAATACATGTTATTGACAGTCAACTCCAGGTGCTTGGAATGCTCTATGTCCGTTGCTATCAGTTGCCATCGGTGTTGTTTTAGACGGCATTGTGTTTGTGTTAATTTTTGTTATCGTTGGTGCGTTTGCTGTGGTTTACTAGGCCCGAACTCGCAAACGCTATCAGTTGTGGTTTATTAAGGATTTGGCAGTGACAGTTGTTGTGTCCGTGTGCTAGCTGGGTGATTTAGGAGTTTGATGGGATTTATTCTATCACGTTTGATAGTCTAGTACTTGAGTGGGAAAACCTCAAGGAAGAAGACAACGCACACCTGATGAAGATCGGCTATATTGGAAAAGAACCAATGGAAGAAAGAGCGCTACGGCTCAAATGGCTACAACAGGGAAAATGAAGTCTCAGTGAAATTTCATAAAAGGTAGAATTGTTCGTTAGGACCTGACCGTCCTAAAAACAGTAAAATCACTGAGCTGACTATTCGGAATGGCGAATCCAGCCTGCTAATAGGTGCTTTTATCTCTTTATCATTCTCACCAAAACCATGAATTCGTTTTTCATGAGACAAGATTTCCATGCTTAGCAATTGACCAGTTATCAATTCCTTCTTTCTTTCTATAAGCATGGATTTTGGTCTATTTTTACAAGTTAAGTCCCGGATTTATTGCCATCTGAATCTCCACTCGTTATCACTACTCCTAGACTGGGGATCCATGAGAAAGTGGGAGTACACCGTTGGCCTCAGACTTGCTGGGCATGTTGTCAAAAGCTATTTGCAGGGAAATGGCTGATGTCCAACTGAAAGACGATGCTTACGCTCTTTCCAGAATAAACAGAGTGAAGGAACCTGGTTAGATATGAAGTTAACCGTCTACATACCGGGTTTATCTGAGGTAATGTCCTCTAGTAGGAGGTTGGAAAGGAAGCACTGAAAGATAGGTTTGCAGATTTTTATTCATGTTGGTATCAAACTTAAGAGTTAATCTCCGGTCCAAACTAGGACTGCGAGATAACTTTATCACCGTAATTGGTAAGACCCGCTTGCGGTTTCTCGGCATGCTGACAATACTGCTCTTACCACAACACAAAAGATGTGGTGGATATAGCCAAACGTCCAATGGGAAACAACGTGGTATATAAAGTCGGTTTTGAAAAGGCAAATCTCTTTGGTTCAGGGCAGGTAAGCTTCTGTACACATTCAGGGAAAACGGAAGGTGCTCTAATAAAACACTTTTGATGGAACGTGCAAGAAAGTGCAGACTTTCTGAAGCTCGTCCATGAGGTGATTGGAATAGCTAACAATAATAATAGTCTGTGCACTGAACCACCTCTTCGTAGTGCCGAATGGTAGCCCGGACGTCAGTCTGGGTGAGCTAAGAGAGGAACAACTCCAGGCAGGGTCAACAGCACTGTTTGGTTTCAACGTGCTGGTTACTTTCGAAAATGTACGATACGATTCATCTGGCGCCTCTGCACCGCTTTCGACCAGTACACAGGATGAACTCTTGTGGCTCACTTGAGAGACAAGTGGCAAGTATTGCAGGTCGAAAGCTGGCCTGGTAGCCCACTATCGAGTTCACGTCCATGAAACTGTTTGCACGAACGTGGTCGCCCAATTGATCTGCTTTGATTGTTCCCGCCTTTTTCCGACGAAGACTGGTTTGAGTCAACACCGCCGGCACGCAAACCCCACTCAGCATAACACAGAAAAGCTTGACCGAGTGAAGAATTCCGGTATACACTGGTCCCGATAAGAGTCATAATTGCTCTTGCTCCTGGCTAACAATCTATATCCGTCTTGATACACAACACGCGCTGTTTGTGAGACTGAAGCGAGATTTTCCTGGTTACATGTGCTTAACTGGCAAGCACAGCTAGACGAATCGTCATCTGGTGGCCCTAACCAAACCCTCAGCCAAACACCTCCACATTCGTCAGACTCGGAAGACTATAGCTTTTGGTTCAAACAAACTGCGGATTGCGCCGTGTCACTCTTGAAGTCCCATGCTGACAGTTTACCTGTTAGTGTAGATCTTCTGGCATTCGTTCGAGGGTAGCAGTCTGGTATCGTGACACCGGAACAAGTCCTGTCACTTCTAGACCTCCACATCTCCCAACGCCCTCCTCAGCTAGAGCACCTTGTGCCGCAAACAAAAGCGTATCCGCCGGACCAACTACGCCGCCATCCAGACCCTATGCCACCAAAGACGGAAAGATGCAACGTCTGTTGTACTCAATGAGTCGTGGAAGAAACTATGCAAAAGTAACCGCGACCTACCTCTGGACACCCAAAAGTATTAAAAACAGGTGATCTTTGCTCCAAAACACGTGGACAGCCAGCCAAATCGTGCCCATCCGATCGGAGTGTGATTGAGCCAATTACAGGCGATGGAGTCGGCCGTACGATCCGCTTAATGAGTAATATGTCCCCAGGTCTGGACAAACTCACGCCCCAGATGCTTTGCCGGTTTGATGTCGCCGCCCTCGCTAGGTACTTCAATGTACTATTATTATCTGGGTTTTTTCAACCACATTTATGTCATGCCCGTTGTACTCTGGTTTCGAATTTTTCAAATTCGACTTCATCGGACCAACTGAAACCGTGTCATTCATTCTTGTTTGATGCTTGCTTATCGCTGGAGCCGCAGATTGCAAATGCCCTCACTCTAGTTTGTACAACTACACTGAGATGGTTGTTTGGAATCCATATCGCTGCTACACGCTCTCCTTCGCTACTCTTTGGCGACCGCTTCCAACCTCAGTTTGGCATTTGTTGACATTTCGAACGCATTCGATTCGGCTTCACATGTCAGTTGTCAGATATGTCGGGAGGTTTGGAGCACTGTAGCCTCTAGTTTGATACACCGCACAGCCCTATGAGAAAACTGTAGCAGTTTTCTCTAATTCCGAGGTTCACTGCTACAGAGGTGTGAGGCAGAGAGTTCCACTCTCTCAAATTTCGTTCATGGAAATGGATAAGGTTCTTGGGTTGTCGATGATGCAAATGGGATACCAGTTCCATGACATCTTAGTGAATGGTTTTGCCTTCGTTGGCGACTGAGTAGTGTGTACAGAAACTCACGCTGGCTTAAGAAAGAAACTTAAAGCTGCTGCGGCCGAGTTGAGAAGAAATGGCATCACGAAAGCAATGACGATGTGTGGGGACAGAAACATCGGAAGACCGCGGTCTCGGTCACTTTGCCCTTTTTGAGTCGATGACTTGGGGTTTTAGAACGCATGTTTCCTCGGGTATTTATCCGCGGTATCTGGCTCCGGTGTAACCTGCTGAGAATGAGAGTTGAAAAAGCCCGCCGTGGTCATGGTGGTCGGATGATCTTCTGTCGTGGAAACCGTGGTTAGCTAGTGAGTTTGTTGCACATTCTACAGTCCTGCTGGATCACGCACGATGAACGATGTGCTTGTCATAATCGGGTTGCAAGCTGACTCGTAAAATGTCTGTCGTCTGGGACATGCGGTCTTCGAGGTGTCGGGAGCATCTG
Source organism: Opisthorchis felineus (assembly GCA_004794785.1). Classification (NCBI taxonomy): domain Eukaryota; kingdom Metazoa; phylum Platyhelminthes; class Trematoda; order Opisthorchiida; family Opisthorchiidae; genus Opisthorchis; species Opisthorchis felineus. Next base: position 743,373 of record SJOL01009866.1, read on the forward strand.
CTTCGAAGTTCTTCCTCAAGCCTGACTTAATCTCTTTTCGATAAAGCCGAGGAACTGTGAGGCAAAAACATCATCATGAAGGGACGCGAAATGCTTGTGTGGAACAAGAAGCAGGAGCATAGCCCTGGCGACTGTTTTTCCGATTTCATCTCAGTTCTACGATTCACCGATTGTTCATTTTTGGTTGATACTTAGTTCACGAAACAATGATCATTACATATCAGAGAATCTGCTTTCTACAAACCAGCAAGTTCGTTTTTGGACTGTGGCTTTCTGAGATTACAGTCGGTGGTTCGTGTTTGTTCACCCTTTTGTGCTGCCTAAATAAGTATCAAACCTTTGTGCGTGATACATGGCGTTGAGTATTCAGTCTTACCACTGACTTTCCCACCTCACCCTGTATAACGGACACTTTGTGCTTGATGTGCGAGTCTTGACTGTGCTAGCGCTAATTACGCCTTGAAGATAGTTGTGTATTGCTTTGTATTCCTTCAGTTACTGCTTGTACACGTGTCTTTCTATGCCAAGCAATCTCACATACATTGGAGATCATTTCGCCTGCAAATAAAACTACTGATGCCACTCCTCCAAACGGAACGTTTCTCTATTTTTATAATATTCCGCTGTACATCTTTCCACATTTATCGCTCGCTTTTTATATTAGTGATAATACTCTCTGAAAGTAAACGATGTTACCAGTGTATCCTTTAGGGAAGCTATTCAAAAGTTTGTTGACCGGTCGGTTTTGCCTTTCTTGGAGCTCATTAGGAAGGCGTAGTCCCCAAGTTCCCGTCAACCCTATGTTCTAATTCAACTCAAGTTGGACAAAAATCGCGAAATACTCTCATTTAACACACCGATTTGATTTTTACGGGAGACCCGACTGAAACCCGCCTGAATCTCTCATTCTTTAACACACTCTAGTCCTTCAAGTGAATGTGCTGTACAAAGGCTGCCTCATGTCTTGGTACCATATTCGAGATTTCGCAGTACATCTTCTTGAAGGAGACTGTTCACACTTTTTCTGAAAACAAGAGATCCATCTGGATTTCTGTCGAGTCTCCCCTGAAAACCGAATTGGGGCGCAAGTGGGTACATTCTACGAAAATACTAGTAGCAATATGAAGTAACCTTTCGACCATAAGTGATTGACCAGCAGTGCGATCAACTTGCTATCAGACAGGGTATAGCTCCACTCATCTTTTATTCATGGAATCCACATCATGCGGTCACCTTCAGACGAAAGGTCGTTGGAATCAGTCTCCATCTGTGTTACTTATAGAGTGCTGGTAGTTTTGGGAGTTTCCAATGGAGATCTCATTCTGTAGGTGAAGCCAAACTATACCATTCTATTCGTGAGATTCGCACTGCTGTTGATTCCAAGCTGTACTGTGCTCCTCGGCTTTTCAACATAGATTGGCTTCAATTACAGTAAGAAACATTCGTGGAAATTCTATCTGGTATTTAGGCAAAGCCTGTTTTCAAAAGTTGGAAGGCTTAATGGAAGAAATTGGTTTGGCATAGATGTTAGTATACCGTCTATTTTTACTTCTGTCGATCAGCAAATCACCCCACAGGTCACAAATACATCTGCATTCTTTCGCCTGAAATTTTGCGGACAGGACTGAAAAGTTTATATTTCACCTCGTATTGCTAGAAAGCCATCATATTTCAAGGGGCAAAGCATGCAATGAAGCTAACTATGCGATTAATGTAGCCGCTTATGCTCTGATGAGGCTGTAAGCTAATCATGTTTCCAATGGTTGAAGAACCATACGTTGCAATGGCTGTCAGCTTGTTATGAGAGAGAATGCATAGCACAAGCCAAGTTCTTTTTATTACATTCTGGTATGATCCTCCCGTTTTATTGGGAAGCACAACTTTATTGCTTTTGCTTAAAATTGTTTTGTCAATAAAAATACCTATTGAAAAATGCATTCAGCCACGGAATATTGGTCTCTATCGCCTTCTTCGATTCTTAGTTAGTGATACAATTCAGCTATGGTAGGCTGCCATCCGATACTGATTTTTCTGTCATCATGGTTTGAACCACTGATCGTGTGTTCGTTTTCTGATAACACAAATGGGTTGCACTGTGCTGCATGTAGTAAGGTTAGTCTGTGGATCCGGAGTAAATCCGAAGGAATAATTTCCGTGAGCAAATTCGTATAATCCTGTTGGTATTCATCAGCCGGCCTAGACACGATGGCATGTTCGTGAGTACTATCACCATGCTAAAGAATGGGGTACTGGTATCAGACGTCAGTTACTTCAAGTTTGATTTAAACGCCGAACTTCCCCGTACTGTATCGTATAATCATATCCGCCGGGGACAGCCCACGAAGGACGATGTCGATTGTCACGGATAAACAGGCACGACAAATACTAGGGTACATTTGCCTCAGCTTACCCTTTGGGGTTTCGTCACTGATACTACATGGGAGTACCAATGTCTCGCAAATCTAAAGTTTCTCATCCAAAGGATGAACAGCACCACAATTTTGCCGGTACAGGTGTTGGCACCTCGTGTGTACCTATGGCCTTCCGTCAGTTGCCCCTGTTCAGCTTCAGATTTTTTCCAAAATTAATTTTTCTCCAGCTCACCGGCTCAAACAGGATCCGTTATGGAAATATTTAGCATAATTACACAATACGCACAATGGTAGCTAATCTGTTTGGAAACAGACTAGTTGATCCTAACCAGACAGGGTCAGTAACATCCATACTCCACCAAAAAAGTGATCCAGGTGCAAACTTACGTGGGCTTTACTCACGAATCAGCACTCCCTATCTTTCGTTCCCTTCTTTGAGTGTGATCAGGGGTATAAACTGCATGATTGCAACATACATGAAACAGCCATCTTCTTATTGAGCTTTCTTTCAAAAGTGTTTCAATAGCTTAGCGAAGCGACCGCTTAACATGTTAGTCACTTAGACAAGCGATTCAGACAGGAAGCTTTGTAAAAAGGAAACTGCACACGAGTTGTTGAAAACTCTTCGAAAAATATTATAAACGAAAGATCCATTTGAGTCTCTCGTGAAGACCAAATTGATATGCAAATGAGTGTATTTGTCGAGAAGAAGTTTTGTACCTCAAAGATGACGGTCACGTAAATTACCATGTGCAAGACAGATGGGAGATAGATCAAGACATCCATCGGAAATAATGCAGCATCCATCCAACATGATTTTGGGTGAATACTTTTTTCAAGTTGTGTAGTCACTTTTGGAACTCGAAATCAGTATAGTATTCTCACTGAGATTAGACAGTCCATCCATAAATTCTCCTTAGACAATCCAAGCAATCCAAGCCACGGATACTGAAGGCCGAAGAATCGACCGATATTCAGCCGCGAAGCCTAATTTTCTGTGCTGAAAATCGAAAGATTCGGCTAATCGACCTATCCCGGTCCTTGGTAGACCGATTTTGGGATTCATTTGAGTAACTCACATTCTGTAAAAACGCTGAATGCTTGAAATGTTGACCTCAGTGAAATAGAGACGCCTGTCTATACTAGGTGGCTTACTAGCCTGTTAATATTCAGTTTAAATTCGATATTGTTGTGTGTTTTTGCATTGTATTTTATATGATAGTAGCCCAATCTAATGGACAGCCCAGGCTGTAACAGATACTCCTTTTCGTTGGACCGAACCCAATAAGCGTCTTCCTTGGGAGGTGCAGTAGTTGCAAAGACTGTCAAGAGTAAAGCGCCACCTCCCATTTGTCATTGTCTGACACGCCCCCTGACTACAGAAAATCTATGTTTGACAGATAAAAATTACAGGTAAGATAGATAAGCAATGCCGTGCTTCCGTCCAAAGGGTTTCTCGTCTGCACGTGACTTGACTTGATTCTCATAGTGAAGCAATTAATTTTATTGTCGCTTGAAAGTCATTGGCTGAAAACAGTGCAATCACTACTGGCGACCAAGCATTCTAGAACATAGGGAGATCATTTTCGGAGAAGTTTGGTAACAATCGGTAGATTTATTGCTGGGCAACGTTTTGCGTTTGACATAAAAGCTTTGTCAGGCCAAGTGACTAGGTTACCAGGAGAACCAATCAACTAAGTCAAGCCAAACTTTTCCGAAAACGATGACTACTCTATCGGTTCCAACCGTCTTTCACCTGATAGGGAGATCACTTATCATTGTGTGTAAGCCGGGTTTCATTGAAAAAACACTATCCCCCCAAAGTAGCAATGCAAAACATGTTTTTATCTATAGGTTGTTTTTCTCTAAGGGCATGTAATACCTTACCGAATGAAATTTTTCCCTATTTTGTCTGTTTTCATGTAATTGTTTCGGGCATTTACTTCACCACCATCACGAGACACCCGAACACAGACCACCATATTGAGTTGAAATCTATCAACCGCCGTCTCGATGGGACCTGGCTTCTCTATGGTGTCCAGTTTGTTTTAGAACCCACAAGCACATCTACAAGGCGATGGGCGATCTTCATTACGCATGCCTCTAGAGATTAACCCGTACGCGGAGGAGAGTATGTCACATCTACCAACAATAAAACGGGGAAGGGAAGCTCACAACCAAGGTTGCAGATCAGTTGGTCAATAAAAGACCAGTCGTCTGTAGATGTGACAGCGAACCAAACGACATCAAACAATTCAATGAATGTGGATACATTTTTCAGGCCAAATAGAGAAAAATGAAATAAACAGCTGCATCGTGGAATCTTTGACATGTCCTGAGCGCTGGCTCCGATAGATCTCGAACACTTCACAACATCCGGAGTTCATTATATCCAACAACAGATGAAAAATTGTTGACATGTTGAATCCACATTTGAAACAGCCGAGAAAAATCTTCCCGTAAACAACGCAATCAGTGCAATGACTAAAATCTCAAAAAATTCAGACTTACGTAACATGCTTGCATATAGGCAACTTTTTTTCGAAACATTCATGGGAATCAATGAGAACATTTTGAGCTATGGGAAAATTTTCAGAGGACAAGTCCTTATGGGGGATATCTTAAAATGGTATTTGACCAACTTTACGAGAGATAGTAAACCATCGAACCCGAAAAAAGCGTAACAGCTGACTTAATTCGGAGTCAAAACGTTTGAAAAAGTCAACGAAAACTGCCATCAGCAACAAACAACTTAGACTGAATGAAAGTTTGAAATCGATGTTTCGCTGTTAGGTGTGAACAGCTTAGCGAATCTCAAATGAAGACTCTTCCGCTGCATGATGATGCATCTAAACTTAGATTGTCAAGATTCTGGAAGTATGACCCAAGCATTGTTACCCCACAAAAAGTGGCAGGTATGAGTTTACTGCCGTACGCAGAGATACGCAACATTATTCACCAGGTGAC
>SJOL01009866.1:758525-779958 GCA_004794785.1 Opisthorchis felineus
GCCTTGAAGGTCTCAGAATTTGTAATATGATTCCCCTTTCTTAAGAATGGTCAGTACATGTTTATTGTCTAATTGGATTTTCCTACAAAAACCGAATCTTCCAGGAAAGAGACTCAGCCCATCAGCACCGAAGAAACAGAAGTGTATTCAGTGCTGCAACGTATGAAACTGGTAAAACTATAAATTCGAAAATTCTTCTCTTTCATCAGTCAACAACACTTGGAGATATCCATAACATACTTTGTACGTTCCATGTCATATAATCGTTGAAATTTGCATTGCTTGAAATGAGTTCTAAGTGCTGAGCTCATTTTCGGTTTACTGTGGCAAATGTTTCGTCATAAATGAAGAACAAGCTCTGTCATCTGTCGTTTGACTAACCACCCAGGATTACCGCTGTAGAATCTGTTGTTTTTACAAGCGACAGCCAAACACTGTTGCCGTTGGTATTTGCCCGCTTATTGAACCTGTCTCGGCGTCCCTTGGTCGCAAAGATACACAATCAGGAACTTGGAAAGGTGCTTTCCTCTGTCCGTCTGTTGTTTATTTGACGGTAGACAGGAAAATACAGGTCAAATCTGTGCCACCATACTTGACGAGCCACTCTCCTACGAATGTGTTCCTTGCTCGAATTCTCCGCACGACGAAATTTCGAAGCACTAGAAGTGTTGCCTCCTTCAGAGTATTGCTTTCTACTATGAGCGATGAGCACTATATGCCAATAATCTCCCAGCTTGGAGCAAAAACATACCGCTTAAGGTGGAGGCCAGAATCTATCCGACAGCGATGCCATCATCTTTTGTTCCTCTCCCATCTTCCTCCTGCTGAAAGCAACTTCAACGTAGCCACCACATTGCCAGTCTGCTCATTAGGGAAGCCGTTCAGGTATGCACTGCAAAATGAACCAAAGTGGCAAAAAATATAACATAGCACAATACAAAAATCCGACATCTGTTTCGTGCTCATTGCTGAGCTCTTGTAGTGAATATTGCGTTTCCAGAAGAAGTGACACAATGAAAAAAGTAGGACTGCTGACCTTGACAATTCAGTTTACACGTTGAACTAAACCAGTTATAAACAGGTGCTCCATCACATGGATGATGTTCATCAGCCAATAAATTCAAAGCAAAATGTGCAAAAAATTATTGGACTCTGACAGAAGGTGTTGGATTCAAAACAAAAGTGACTGTGGTGTCGAAATATAAGTAGTGTTATGTCAAGGGAAAAGTCCCTCAGTGCGACTGTCACCTAATTAGGAATCTCTTATTTTTAACGTATAAGACAAGATGCTACTAGTGAATTTTTCTTCCTTTGAGATAACCGGATTCTGACAGACAATCGGTTAATTGTCTGATGAGAGAGAATGGTAGAGCGGATGCATAAGACGTCAGTATGGACGTTTGTATAAGAAGTGATCCAATTAGCCAAAGTATACTCAGGCGTGCAACGAGAATCTGAGGCAACCGTGATACATTCTGGTCTAAAAACAATTGCTCAAGTAAAAAGACCGTTCAGCTGTAACACCCTTTAGGTTCCATGATACCCGATGGGAGCACAATGGCTGAGATACTGCCAAGTTGCCTAGGCTTAGACAGGCGCAGCCGAGATGCCGGGGCTGATTTTGAACCATCTTCCGGTTAATAAGTTCGCAGCTTAACCAACGAGGTGTCCCTAGCTTCATACAGTTGCACAACGCTTGAAAATCCCGATCTTAATCGACCGATTAAATTAGACACGGGCGAATGAAAAAGTATTTTTAACATGCACAACCGGAAGTAATTGGTCGTCATCACGACGGACTACCTTGAAGGATTCTCCGTGGGTACAGTTTGCAATATATAATGATGGACGTAAACAGAGAGATGGATGAGAGTGGTTCCACATATAGCTAGCACTCTGGGGAAATAGGATACTCTAGTCAGCTGATGTAATGCATATCAACTATCAGAGAAAGAACAAATTTAATTCAGTTGTTGCTAAATCACATGTTTGTTGGTAAGTGCACACTTTCAGAGGAGTCTTTGAGCGACAAATCGAATTTAGGTTGTTGTATAAGAGTGTTTTTGTTAAATGTTTTGAGAAGAAATGATTTTTGGAATTTTTCACCTCTCTGAGGTAATCCCCTCTTGGTTGCCTTTATGAAGTCCGACCAAGAAGGTATTACCTTCTAAACTCAAAAGTTGGTGTCCTTAGGCTATTTTGAAGTTCCCCAGCTGTGAATGTACTAAATTCTTTCTAAACCGCTTCAAGGTATCTTTATGGTATGAGGCCTGGGGCTCAAGTAGACATAAGTTTTCTGCCCAACTCACACTGTGTTCTACATAAAACTTTGTAGCACAAAACCTCTCGTTATCGACTTTCACAATGTTCATGAATGTGGCGTAGCAGAGTTTTGCACCGTGGATATGTTCTTGAACAATCGCCTAACAGAAGGATGTTGGCACAAATTCCTTATAGATGCAAGCCTAGAAACATTATGCACCGGTGTTGAACTCAATGCTCTTTTCAAGGGTGACTGCTCCTCAAGTGAATCCGAGGGTTTCCCTTAAATGTCTTCTAGTTGTCACAGTCACATCGGACCTTCTTTATTCTCGTTCTGAAACAACCGCACTGAAGCCAAATTTCACGAAAGATTACAAGAAGCAAAACGATACTTGACCGTGAATTTAGAAAAAAGACGTAGTCTGCAACCCACTTCATCGCTATCTTTCCTTAGTATTTATGTGTATTCTCCTAAAATTGTTAAGACCACTGTGTTGCTTATCACTCTGACCAAGCGACCAATCAGTTCACCCGGTGCGTTATAGTTCACTTTGTAGAGAGACCGATTTGTGCGCACACACGTTGTGTCTGGTCGAAATGCTACTGAATACTGAACCGTTTTCCCTAATGAATGGACTGAACGTAACTGGTTGCAGTCCCCTTAACACAAAACATTCGCAAACTGTTCTCTGAGTGTGATGCCTCGGCTCTACGCCTGCAGATTTTTCTGGCTAAAGTTGGGTACTTGAGTTTTTTATCTGTTTGATGTAGCTTTGAGCGTACGTATTAAACTTCATCTCAATCGTCTGAGCGACCTTCGTGTTGCACTAGGCAGATGCGTTGGATCTTTTCCAGCCAAGCCCCGCCACTAATGCAAAAAGTGCATGCGCGAAAAGTTAAGCCCCGCCACTTTTTGCCAGCTCCAACTTACTGTACGCACACAACCTTGACCTATTTTTGATGAAAGCAATTCCTTACCCTCATCTAGGCTCATTTTGTGCAAAAATTTTCTCCGTTCGGACGTAAAACCTTAAATGAACTTTCTGAATCTTTCAACTCTCGTTCTTGACAAGGAGACGGTAATACGTTTTTTGCAAAGCCACGGAGTGAACCATCAGCAACGTTTATGCAACAATGGCCACCAAATGACACTTTCAACTGTTTCTAACAGGTGGAGGTGTAATGCCCGACAGTGTCGGTCTTCGAAGGGGAACTTGGCTGGAGCGGTCTAGGATGGAGTTTAGGACAGAAATTCTATTCATTTATTGCTGGTCCAAAAATTTGGCAAAAATCAAATTCTGAAAACTTTGTGGATCCAACGACTGGAGCTCACACACAAACCATCGAATCTCTTTGGCACGTCTACAAGATGCAGAATAAACGCCAATGCGGTACACACCGATCTTTAGTAGACAGCTACTTGTGTGAGTTCGTTTGGAGGCAAAGGTACCGAAAAACGGACCTTTTCGTGCAAATTATTAATTACATGTCCCAATTTCACCCTCTTCAAAATTGTGCACGAAATCGGTTTGAACCTTTCACGTGGTTGTAGGAGCAGCTTGACTTTTTTCGTCCAGCAGCGATGGTCACTTGCGTCGTCTCAACCAGATATGAGGAGTCAGTATACTTCTAACCAACATGAACAGTACTGTACTGGGTTGCTTGTCTAACCTTTTAACCTGATTTGCTGAAGCTGACTGCGTTCAATCGAATGTCACTGTAGCAAGTAGCTCATCATAGTTTTCATCTTTGGCAGGAACGCAGCGTGGAAAACGTCATCTGATAACATAACCGTAGCAGCTGGTCGATGGTTTTCTTCTCGTGGCAAGTTAAAGGTAATTCTACTCAAGTTACACATTGGTCTGGACAGTCGAGGTCTGAAAACAATAGAGTTTGTTGTTGTATCTGGCGATGGTTTCTGTCTCTGCAGCTCACCACACTCGTTGTTTTGTAGATACTATCGCTGCAAAGGTAGCCACAACCATAACCTTTCGTGTATCCGTTCAAAATACCAACTAGCCGGTGTTTTTTGAACTTCTGGATGGTATTCCCCGCATGGTTCATAGTCTCATTCATACACAACCATTCGATAAACTATCGGTTATCAGATAAGCCAAACAACCAACCGCTAATTTTATGCACCCTTACACACCATCGATTGACAAATACGTGATGTAATGAGTCATGTACTCGAGTGACCAAAATTAATAATGAACCCGATATGAAAATTAGTATCAAAACGGGTCACTTGTCTAACATAACAATCACATACAAGTGCATGTGCTCACGTGCAACTTCACTCTTTTGTCTGGTTGCCAACACCCTAAAAAATTGCAGTGGACGTGATTTGATTACACTGATTGTTGGCTGTACGCAGTGTTTGTGGACGATCGGGGTCAGTCCACTGGATTTAGCCAATGATGGAGCAATCTGGAACGTCGGAAAGTGATATAAAACAAGCCACACAGGTAAACTTGGCCAACTTTTGTAAAACCTTTGTATCTTCGTCATCTGCAAAGTCATGTCTAGCGAAGATAAAGTAGAATCCGCTGTTGAAGATCTTGGGGTATCAGCCGAGAAGGTAAGTGATTCATACGGTACCGCGTAACGCACAGGTTGAAGAACAAGTTGCAACCCTGGCTGAGGTACAGGAACCTAAAAAGTTGGAAGCAACTGCACCAGTACTCAGTGATATCAAGTCGGAAGTGACAGAAGCAGGAAAGAAAGTTGCAGAGAAACTGGAGCATATGAAAGAAGTCACAGAACAGCCAGTGGAAACTGAAGGCAAAGAAACAAAGCATTATGCGAGCAGCGTCAAGGAAAAAGTCAGTGGATTCTTTGGGATTAAACCTAAAGAAACGGAATTCGAAAAGCCAGCAACAGAAGAAGGAGAACAGAAGAAGGAAGCTACAGAAGACACAGAAACCAAAGAACCGAAACATCCTATGACCTCCGTTAAGGACAAAGTCAGTGAATTCTTGGGCATAAAAGCACACGCATCGGAAGGCACGAAGCCCGAAGCAGATAAAGCTGAAACCATAAAAAGAGAGGAAGCTGAAGGTAAGGAAAAGGGGAAAGCCGTCAAGGAACTCACGGAAACAACTTTGGCTGATGAACCGGAAACAGAAGAAGGGGCAGTGGACGAAGTAAGTGGTGACTCAGTATTAAAAGTTCATGTTAATTTACAACACGTTTTCCAACACTTCTGTGTTCTGTGTCCAGGCCCATATATCAGAAGGTGAAAAATGTGAAAAGGTAAGTAGATCTTTTTGTCTCAGAATACATGAATGTCTGCATATTGTGATTGTTGTCTACAACCGATAGTAAATATCGAATATCTGAATCAGCATCAAACTCTAACCTTTTTTTTAGAAGAAAGGAGGTGTTATGAAATGGCTGAAGAAGAATGTGACAATGCATTTGCCAAAGGTGAGCTATCTTGTAGTTCTAATTCCACTTATTTCAAAAGCGGCTGATCGAATTTCGAATGATTACATTGTAAACCTTTCAGTTCCGTATTGTTACTTACCAGTTATTGATTGACTTTGTACATTTAACCTATATTTCCTGAAAATTTACAGTCGCAGGCAAACAAGAAGGAGAAGTGTACTTCGGATACAGTAAGTTTACGTAAGCAATCACGTGGAACATTATGTCGAACAAATGTGTGGTCATATATGCAAAAACACTGTTGCTGTACTTTGTTTTCAGGCGGAAGATGTCGAAGTAACCCAATCGGCTGGGGTGGAACATGAATCCGTCCAAGGAAAACTAGAAAAACCTCTAACAGAGACCATTTCAAGTGGAGTAAAGGAGGAAGCAGAGACCAGAAGTCACTCAGAAATGAAATCCTCCCCAGTCGAATCAGGTATCTGATACTCATCTGAGTTATGAGTTGTTGACCCGACTGGTACTCTAGTACACTAACTGAAATTCCGTTTCAACTGTTTTAGTTCCACTTAGTTCGGAGAAGCCGGTTCAACTTCCAAACGTTGTACAAGCGGTAGAATGATCACGAGAACAGGGAAACTTGACCAAAAAACAGCCACAACCAGTTAAAATGCCCTACGAACCATATTTTATATACGTACGTCTATATTCCCCATGCGTTTCATCGTTTCCGATGTATATCGGTAGAACTGTCATAGAGAAATGAACTGAGAGATCAGGCACCGCACTTGTTTTTGTTATACCGTAAGCTGACACTTTCCGCACGCATTTCTGTGCTCTGTATTTATTCTTTTGCACAAATACAATTTATTTCCTGGCAGCTATATCTCCCTAGTTTTGTTAGAGTCGAAAAGGGTGGATAGATGTTGATGGGAAGACTGATTTTCGGAACTGCGCAGTGACCGCTTTCAAAAAGTTCGATGAGTGAATGGGGCTCTAGTTGTGGCCTTGGACTGCATCGGTGAAAACCACCAAGATTGCTTACTCATATTCATTTGGAAATATTGATATCTGGATAACAACATAAATGCAAGTGATTGCTAATGGATTGCGAAGTAATTATAAGACAAGTTCAAACCCTAAAAAATAAACAACCTCCAGGGTATTCAAGCAATGAACTTTGGCTTTCCGGGCACACACTAAGTCAAAATTTTCAGAATTTCCATTTTGAATTCTATATGTATACCTGGATTCCTGTCTCTAGTTCATTGGAGCTCCTATTGTTGTATTGGTGTGTCGCCAATATAGCGTCAAATTTTTTGACGAGATTACATCCTAAATATACGCGAGATAGTCAAACCCAGAATATTCCGGAACGACAACCGTGATTTCCTTAACTGGGCAACATATCTTGCAGCATGGTTATCATTCCTCCGATTTCCTGTTGGCGGTATAACGGAAGGTAATATTTAGGTATCCTGTTTTGAGAAGCGACGGTAATTTCTCTGTATACTGAAGTCAGGTGATTTCCTTTCTTTCATAAATAGCTTTTTGAACTACGGGCAAACGGCTCGAATATCTGTTGCAGTAATGCAAGCCATTTCGATCTAATTCACATGTGCAGAACTTTGGCACATGTGTTGGATACTCCTGATAGTTGGATCCAAATCAAGAGACCCTTTCGGCTTTCTGATTATTAACTCAACTACGGTCCTCAGTACTCCTGATTTGCTCCACTAGACGTTACCTTGTTATACTGTTCACGGAAAGCTTGGTTAGGAAACTGTCCACCAACGTTTTAGACCGAGTCGCTTTCACCGCGGGTGACCTCTTACTCATTTAGGCATCAATGTTGGTAACCTTGAAGTCTGTCTCTCCTTTCAGTACAGATGATCCACGTACATACGACGAACAATTGTTAGTTCACATGCGTTCAAAAAACTGCTAAAGCCAGCTTAGTTCTCAGACGACGGTGTAGTGCACAGTTTCGTCTGAACAAAAGATTTTGGTCTGCGTCTGAGGCCTTCTGTAAGCTATAAAGTTAACCACACCTGTAGCTGAATCGACAGATACAGTGGCTAGTGGACGAAAATGATTATGGCCCTTTTGATCAGTGGCAGTGAGGTAACCCTTAAGCATGGATTCAGCTTGAGTTTTGTGGCATAAACGTTTCATTACGAAGCCATAGTTAATGTTCTTTTTCAATGTGCCATCACCAGTGTGAAGGGATTCAAGAAAAACTGGATTCGTTGCGGCAATTCTCTGTGAGGCTAAATTGTCACATGCTTTCAAATGTTGCTCACTAAGACCAACATGATAATTAATAGGCTATAAAACAATTTGATGCAGCTGAGTTTTCTCACCCAGTCTGTGTGGCGTGCAAACCCGTCTAGCTTTGGGAAACCAAGCGTCAAACAGTGGGTCTTTGTACTGCATTGGGCGAAAACTCATAAAGTAAGTGTAATAACCCATAAAACTAAGTTCACAATTAACGAAATGTGACAGTATTGCTTTTGATTGAAATGTTCCAGAAGAGAATTGGCTGGTTCGTTCAAGCATACAGGTAAAATGATTGTTTTTGTTGAAGTAACTAGTATTATTATCGGAAGCCAATTCATCGTTCGATCAATTTACCTCAAATTTATCCCCGGACTCATTAATCGTGAACCGGATCGCTACAAGGGCTGTCTGTAATAAAACTGGATGCTTGTAGGAAGTAAAAACAAATAGTTTTACAAGAATTTTTGGCAGGATACCACCTTTCGCCCACGAATGTACACAATCAGATGAATGCCCCTGAAACCCAGCTATTCTTCGATAGACTTGCCTCCAAATCCCTTAGCGCGCAGAAAATGGGAAGTCAGTGCTATTTGTCTCTAAATACCTGTGCTGTAAGGAAATAACGTGATGTGGAGGTGTGCTAGAAGTGCGCACAGTCACACGATCCCAAATATCAGGAAATACAAATAGCACGATGATGGGAATCATGAATAAGGACCTCAAATCCAGGAGGCATGTTACGCCTGGGTGTAGAAGGTTCCAAACTCCTGGGACTCAAAACAGCCAGAAAAACTCTTGTGGTTGTTATACATTCAACGCACCAAATAGTCCAGCTGATCTTAAAGAAGTATTCGAATCCTGTCTTCTCACCAGAAGTGTATGAAGCATAACCATAATCTTACCATGGTTAGGACCAAGGTCGCTGAGCAAACATATTGTCCTCTTCAGACTCAATCGTCTTTCCGTTTCTTTTGCTGGTTCCATACAGCTCACTTCGATTAATGTGGCATACATTGTAAATCATCCCTCAGGAACGCTGTCAGCAATGTGTCATCCACAGTGTATTTTACGCTTTGCTTCCCTCAATTCGTCTGAGTTTTCACGGACCTGATAAAACAGACCCATTTGTTAACTCTGTCTTCATGATGTCAAAATCCGTAAGCCTTTGTGCGTCAATTACTTTACGAATCCCAGAATTGTTCAGAGGTTTTCACCAGCCCCATAAGTAGTATCATATCAAGAAAAGCACTTGTCTCCACTGAAAAATGATACAAATATGAATGCGATACGCATTCGGTTGGACATAATAAACGAGAGATTCGGCGAAGCATTTGTTAAATCCTATGTTTATACCAACCTAATGGGTGGTTATCTATACAAATTTAAGATACCTTTCCTACTGGATTCATCAGTCAGCTGGCGACCTTGCTGTAGAGCTCACATTCATTCAGAAACAGGTAGTAAGATGTGGCGGAGTGGTTTGTGCACAAACTTCCGGTGGGATTGGCTCAACCTTGGACCGCGGTAATGAATGGAAAGCTGGCCTTTTGAAGAAGTTCAATCTCTTCCGTTCTGGTCAATGGTGTGTGATCCGTAGCCAACTGGGGTCAAATTCAGGGTTTTCACTTGTTTTCTTGTTATCACTTTTCGGTTCTTCTCATACCTATGTCTTGTGGGAATTTACACTGGCTGGAATCTGGCAAGTGGATACATTTTTGTCTCATGCAACTTCCTGAAAGTTCCAATTATCGCTACCATAACTGACGAATTTGCACTTCGAAAACAGCCTTTCTACTAATTGTATTTCCATGACTGATTCATCCAGATGATGGATCTAGTTCAAAGTGCTCTGTTGTGTCAGCTGCCTTTCGCTTTATCATACTCCAGTTTTTTTTTACAGCTTTTGGCGTTTTCTAAGCCTTGAATGGTCATGCGGGCATCAAATATAGCTCTTTTCTATCTGCCTCGGTTGAAGTTGAAACCTAATTAATAAGCATTTGACAATACTAAACTGCATCCGGTCCCCTACGCCCCGGACCAAACTTCACCCAAGAACAGTGCACTCCGTCGCCGTGAAATTTGGTTTGAAATGGTGATCCTTGATAACTTTTGAGATACCACCTTTTAACCCTGAGCAGATGGTTCCACTGTGCAAAATCCCCTCGTCAAAAAAGAAAATGCGGAATTTGTACACTGGCCTTTTAATTATTTTGTCACTAATTAGAAAACTGACTAATTGCATGAACACAAAGCTATTCATTCAAACAGTTCAGAGCCTCGTTGAATCGTTCAGCAGTGAAACCCTTTCGGCGCCTGGTTAGCATGCCACCAGAAGGAAGCAGGAGAGCTGAGATACTGCTAGGTTGCTAAAGCCTAGACAGGAGCAGTTGAGATGCTGAGGTTAGAACTGAACCACGGACCTTCCGGTCAGTAAGTTTGCACCTTAACCACTGAGCTATCTCGGGCCCCATATAATGACGCTTCTTTACATGGTGAAACATTACTACTAATGATCCGATGTGTAGAGACCACACATCAAACAAGACCATTAGCAGTGAGTTCCTTGAAAGTTCTTTCATGATTTAAGTCCTTCTTATCGGTGACATTGTTATGGAAAAAATCACCTCTGGTGAATCCCTTAAGGCGATCTCTTGCGAGGGACCAAACTTAGCACACCTTCCGCTCTGCATAGACCGTCCGAAGAAATTGAACAAACGTTATCTGCTTTAAGGAGAAGTCTCTTGGGAGAGGGAAACTGTTCACTTATTGCCGCTAAAAAGAACATTTCAAATGACGGACCGTTATTGGTATGTCCTGCCACTTACGCTGTTCTGGAAGAGAGTTCGTCAGTCAAATGTGATTCAGGAAACCAACTAGATAATTTCCCACGGATGGCCTCCCAAGTGGCCGCTTTTGAATGAAGCAAAAAACACCAGATTTTACGTAAAAAAACGCAATGACCGATTTGAACTACATACCAGCACATTCCATTCTTCAGTATACATCTTTCTGATGACTCGAGTAAAATTATCCGCTAAAGAAGACATAAACACTGCTGGGTGATCTATCGACTAATCCTTCCGGAATGTTTTTGGAGAAAAAATCGTGGTTAACTTTGGATGATGGTCTGAACCATCCAGACCAACGTTTTCAGCGCATACTTTTGCGTCATCCCCCGTAGGCCATCCAGTAATTGACGGAAAGTTCACCACTAAAACACGCTGGGTAGACCACATCATTCTGAATTCCCCACTGACGGGTTGTTTCTCTTAAAGCTTGCCTTTAGAGAATGGGGCAGCCTTAACAACAAGATAGTGACTGCAGCTCTTGGGAGGCTGTCAGAGTCCCAAACTAAACCATTGCTTAATGATGCCACACTACCATCACCTGCCAGACATCTAGAGGTAATCATGCCCCTGGGCAATATAACTATTAGACTTGCCCCTCTCTAGTTTAGCCGTTTATTAAAGATTCTTTCAGCGGACACTGTCCTCCTAGTGAAGTTACATTAGTTTTTATCTTGGAGCTGAAGTTCGCGACAGATAGGGTGGTCTTCAAAAGAGTGTTCCTGTTATGGCTCAGGTCGTACAAGAATGACTTACAATATTATTACATATTCTATAGTGTTTCATTGCATTATTACGAAAAACCAAGATACGTGGTCGATGAAGAATGCTACGCCTTGAAGAGTCAAAAACCCTTCCAAATTTGACAAGCTAGGCCCTCCCTATGGGTGGTGTTTGCCGGTGGTTTGCGGTCTAGGAACTGTATTTTGGCAGTTGAAACCATGAGTGGACTAGGGACTTCCAACAAAACAACGCAACAGGTAGGTAGCTTTCTGTTATGTTGCCATACGTATCGGTTGCAACCTTGCAGTCATAGTCTTAATCCGATGAAGAACACAGGTTACAAGGTGACACCTTGGATATGCAAAAGTGAAATAATCCACTGTCCCAACTCTTTCGAGATGTTATTCGAAACGTTATCGTAAATGTCGTCCGAAATGTCAAACTTATAAACAAGGTCATTCGAGGATGCTTGTTTAACTGGCTTCTGTAGGTTTATTGATTGTTGGAGGACACTCAGGACGCTCAACTCCGGTAACCTTTTCAAATAATCTTTGAAATTCATGCAAACATTGGAAGAGCTTTTTTTGCCATCCACAGCAGCTGTCCAAATGCACGTTCCACTCATTCTGGGCGAAGTATGCAGTGTTCAGACAGCAAATAGATGACATGTTCATCCATTCACGATAGTCAACAAACCATGTGGAGCGAAGCCTCAATGCCGGACTCTAAAAAGAGGAAAATCACTTCCACTCAGAAAAAGCGGACAACGGGACGAGAATTAAATCGAATTGATAGTTTTTTCACTGGTTTTTGTCCTACACTTTGGTTTTGTACACATAGCCGGTGAGGAGGACGGAACAGCCCCCAAGTTCATATTCAAAGGAGGCTTGGCAAGAGTAGCTTCGAAAAGAATGGCTAGTGCTTGACAGTTAAACTCATCGTCACAGCGGTAAAGCTTGACAGAAAATACAGCACTGGCCCAGTAAACTTGGCATCCGCAGTATCTAACACTTTAATTATCATTGCATTCCTTCCATGGACGCCTTTGATTGACCTGTGCCCTATTCTCGGTGATAAAATAACACTTGATAGTCAAGATGGTTTAAGCTTTCTCCAAAGGCGCATCAGTTTGTCCAGCGATCATTGTTTCTCCCTAAACTGTAAAGGTGGCCCATACCAACAAAGTTTGCGATGCAACAGGGTGTACAAACCTCTGAAACATACGCGGACACACTACAAATTCATTTGCTGACTTTCGTTAACGGTGCGTATATAGGGCCGACGCGCCTATATGGGACCCACCTATTCATGGGTGGGTCCCAATAGCGGAATTCTTGCTGTCTGGTCAAAGTAATGTCATTGTGGCCGGGCTAACTGGAGGTTTGAGTTTGATTTATATTTAAAACCATTAGGGTATGCTTCGAAGGCCGTCACAGTTCAGTTGGGACAAACTGCAGACTGTAAACCGATCGAGAAGCACAACACTTTGAAAATCTTACTGGAAAGCACGCACCCGAGAAGTCTCATTCTCCTTTTAGGGGAAAACAATTATCACGGTAGTCATACAGAATGTGGCTTTGATGTATGTAGACTTCTTTTTACATGTTCTCAACTTATCACTGTAGAGTATCTGATGTAAAGAGTCATCATATGGTGATAGGTTGCACATGATTTTATATATTTTTGGAAAAAAATTGATCTGAGTTTGAGTGCCCCGAGAATGCATCCGGAAAACGGATGGCCATATACTTGTATGGCGTAGTATATTTCGGTGGTGCAATTCATTATGAGAAAAAGGAGGGACCAGTGGCTGCTTGTTCGATGCTCCTGCTCAGGGGGGTTCTTATTTAAACCGGAAATCAGCCATCCCCTGAAGCCTGGACAGTGTTTTTTAGTTTAGTCTACCTACGACGTCCTACTTCAAGTAACTTATAGGTTAATTGGCTCCTTGATAATTTTCTCTCTAAAAAACTTACTTACCATGATCTTCTTGGCGTTTTATTTTGAAAATTTATGCGTTCAACAGCAGCCAATTACTTATATTTAAGCGACAGACAGTCATTAATGAAAAACGAGTGCGTCTAAGTTGACTCCTCATTCAGACTTTTTCACACTAAAGTAGAACCGTGTCGACGGGACAGAAACCAACCGGCTGTCATGTACTGCAAAGGAATTTACACAATTTGTATGACGCTTGACGTCATCGTTGATGTACTGGTGAGCCATACCCACACGCCCCTAGAAGTGATGCTGCACACCAGATTATGCTCTTGTTTACTGCTTGGTGGGCTATCAGGCCGAACAATTCTGTCACTCCGGCCTTAGCACTGTGAGCCGGTGACAAACCTATCGCCTTCTAATGACCTAGTAGTCCAATAACATTATCATATCAGTTGAACGTGCAAAGATGTTTTAAAGTCAGCCGCATAACCGGGCAACTCGATGAAAGAGTTAGCACAATTTAATGCAGTTTGTTTAGCACCCTTATTTCACAATTGTTACACGTTAACTAGAGGAAAAGCGAACAATTAAAGTTGTGACCTCTGTGAGTACTATGATTACGATATGCACTCCACTCAGTTGGTAACATCTCGTCAAAATTTTACCACGGGGTCTCAAAATAGATAGAATTCTCTAGCTTTGAAGTTTGTCACGATCACTTTCGTTCAAGGCTGTCCTTAAACACTCACTAGTTTGATCAAATCCAATCAATCAAATCGGCTTAACTACCTAATGAGTTTGGCCACGTGCCTACATGAGATTGAGAAGGTTTTGTGGATGAAAGCGGATGGGGCTGTTCGTGTTATCAACGTATGGATGCAGATTTTTTAGCCATAGAAACAAGTATCTGAAAAATTTCGCGATTGGATTCTATGAGGAACTTTGCGAGTGCAAATACGTATACCTTTTCTCAGAAAAAGCCCTGTATTAGTCAGCAGATCCATCAAACTCAACCCGATGACTTGTCTGATAAAGATCTGCGCAATGTGTAAAAAAATAACAAAACGGATCGCTTATACACAGTTAAGATTCTATGCAAATGTTAGTGGCATGAATTTATTGGAATGACAAAGATAGTAAACCTCACACATGGGAGTCAAACTTTCCTCAACTATGGTTTTACCAATAAACCCGCCCTGCACGCCTGAAGGTACAGTGCGCTTTGATTCACGTCTGATCAACGGATCATTCCAAACGTCGAGTCCTAAGGCGTTTCTGACTACACGCTTACTTGACCATTTTCGAAATGTAATGAAGACCATAGATTTTACAGTTTTCGAAGACGAGAACCTGTCTGTGCAATGTGACATGCTTTCTTCTCACTTGAATTTTCGCCTGGATTTATGTTGTCCATAGGAAACCCTGGATGTGAACCCTGACCGTTTCACCTGACCTATACTCAAGAGACTGAAAAGGAAATCTGGCGACAAGACTATGGAAAAAGTTTTTATTTAAACTCAGTCAGCCTAAATGCCATTCCCATCATGTTCCTCGTATCATTCGGTGGTGGGTATACATAGAAGGCAATAAGAGGTTTTGGGGCCAAAAGGGGAAGCACATCGAGATCTCCGGTCGGGACAACACACGCCACCGCAGATCTCAAGCACAAAATTAACGGCGCTATAATAATAAAACGTTTATTTTGAACTGAAGAAAATCCACCTGAACAAAGCCAGCGGGCCGGATATGGTGTCTCCGTCAGTGTTAAGGTAATACAATTCAGAAATCTCCGTCCCGCCTTATCACTTGTTTAATCGTATCTTAGAAGAATTCTGTGTTGCTGAGGAACGCAGAATTGTCAGAATAGCCCCAATAACCAAAACCCTGTCATTCTTTAGACGTAATACACTACTCATAAGGTTGCTGAAAATTCTTCGACAGCACACGACCGGTTTCACCCCTCTTGGGGCTCATCAGGTAGGCCCAGTCCCCGAGTTTCCGTCGACCCTATGTTCTACTTGAACCCAAATTTCACTAAATTAGCGAAATACGCTCATTTGCAAAAAGATTTTGTTTTTCGAGGGACTTCACCTGGAACCCAGCTGAATCCTCCGATTATGGTGATTCTAAGAAAAAAGGGCGAAACCGGTCGTGGGCTGTCGAAAGATTTTCGGCAACCTTATGAGTAGTGTATTACGTCTACACTTGTATCGCGATATCTCGAATGTCGTGCCAACTGAAACATGAGGCGGCCTGGTGCAGCACATTCAGTAGCTTAAAAACATCATAAGCGAGAGATTCAGCTGGGTTCCAGGTGAGTCTCTCGAAAAACCAGACGTGTTTGCACATGAGTGTATTTTGGTGTCATTCTTGTTATCCACAGAGATTATGTCCACCTTCATGCACTTCTATATTGTTGAAAGTGCTAGCGTGACCGCTGCTTGACATTATACTTCCACCACTGAACTCCAGTTATTTAAAGCAATTTCTGTACAAGGTAATTTACCACGGATTTACCAAGGATTTACTACGGATTCAGTTGCCTGTCTTCGAGCACACAATTCTGGAGACTTATGATGTCAGAACAATGTGTTTTCGGGTCTGTTTCGTGGACTTTAGCGGTCTTCAAATGAGTCTGTCGAAAACTCCTGGCAGATACAGTCTCTGGGATGGACATCAAGAAGCCTCTTCTGTCTCTCTTACATCACTACTTCACCGACCGAGAGTAGCACGTTCATATCTGCCGAAAGTTGACGAAGACTACCGCCAAGGAAATTGGTGCATCCCAAGGAGCTATTTTGTCACCTGTTCTATCCACTTTCTAAATAGACTCTCTGGTACTTGACGACTAGCGGACTATGATACACTATGTGACTGGTAGAGCTTGTTCTACCCCACCGGATGCCTGTTTGTCTGAGCAGGACATTAAAGCTGTATGTCGATGGAAAAAATAGATCGCGTTACTGATTAACCCATCTGAATGTGGCGGGAATGTGTTCATTCTGAGGCCATCTGGCTTACTATGGCCCCAGCTACTATCGGCAGTTCCCCGCCACCTTAGTGTTACGATCTCCTCCCTCTTGACATGACATAAACACACTGACAAAGCTTTCCCAAAATTTCGAAGACTGATTCATTTCATACGACACTTTCCTAAATATTGCTAATTCGGTTATCCGAAATTCCACACTTGCCACTGCCTTGCCGGTTGTTTTGTGTCGTTTACCAGTCGTTTTCAGTGGGCGGCAGAAATAGTTATTAGTAAGCGATGCTTTCGGCTTTTGTTAACATCCGTTAACATCCTGAGAGATAGGTTCCTGAGAGATATATTGATTAAGCGACCTAAGGACACTTATAAAGAATGTCTTAAAACAGTGTCTGTTGATATTTCTAACCCATCACACTCAGTTATGATCAACCGCTCCCCGAAATGCCCGTTTTGCAGCAGTGATATACACATATACACAGGAACACCAGCACATAAAAACTGCGTGGTTCATGCCTCTCCCGTCTGATGATTGCGAAGTTACCCTCCAGAGCTTATTTTTTTAGAGCTCTTACGTGATTTGTCCTCCGTCGTACAGCGTTTTTGTCCCGCTGATGACCTTCTGTCGCCCCTTCGCGCTACTAATTTCTTCTTCAGTTCTCGCATGTCTACTGTGTACCAGTGGTCTCCGGATCCAGGATAAAACGGCTGTCTGAAGGTTCCCCGTGAAGGGCGAATAAAAGACACTCATTGTTTTTGTTTGTCTCGTAGAAACTTGAGAAAATATGGTTCAGATCAGTTATAAATGGTGACTAGTTGTGGTGAAATCCTTATGCTGTGATCATTTCTCTACAGCAACCTGTTTTATCCCGCATTAGCAAACTCCCGTTCTGAGACCTACAGAAGTTTCCTCGTCTATCGTACAAAAGGTCAAAACAAGTCTGTTTCACGTCACTGGTTAGTGTTCATGCTCACATTTTGTTTGAACAGTCTTCCTCCTGACCTGGCACAGCTATTCCGATGAGTCCACATCAGAGGGAAGCACTGGACTCGAGTTTCGCTCTTATCAGAGTGAATCAGCAGTGCACATCATAGGTCGCTCCGGTGTTTGAACTCCGCACATCTGACATGGGAGGTGGGCGTGTTGCCAGTACTCTATCAGCGCACGCTGGACGCATCCGAATTTTCACGTCTGAACAGACGAACGTGTCCACACTTGAGTGATGTGGTTAGTTTGCCCGATGCCTCGAACGACCTCCCGGCTGTGTCGACCGATTGGCCCGCTTGGCCAGATAGCGTCACGGACGCTTTGGAACCTGCTAAGCAGTGGTCTTGCACTGAGATTAAACATCCAGCCCAAATGTCAGATTGAGATACATTTCAAACCACGGAGAAGCTCACGGTTACGACTTGGACTATCACCACGTCCAACCCTATGGAGAAACCGTTTTCGACCGGCCATGTTAGTGCTCAGTGCAAAAGTGCAGATGTAGCCCATCTGCCTGTGGGGGGACACCTTCGTGGGTTACAAAGACTTCTCTTTAACTAGAGCGTTTCTTCGAGCATTGAAAAACTATTACAAACTTAATTACACACGTTTCGTGACAGTGTAGTCATACCCAAGGGTACTAAACAGTTTTCTCGCGCTTATGGTACGATACTTTACCTTTTCCATGTGCACATCTGTTACTGAACATTGGAACTATTTTATTGACCGTTAGGAAATTCCACCTAAATCACAGCAGAAGAGGAATTTTTGTTCCACCTGCCCAAACTCAGAGAAGCTACAAAAGGGATAATCTGACGAATATTTATTCCAGTACGGTGGCGAAAACAATGTTAATTATTGAGAGCTCGACAATTATCAGGGTATCATGCGTTGTGTTATCCGCTGCTTCAGCTTCTTTGTGTTAATCCAAATTCCAGCAATGGTATGTTCCCAAAAGTGGTGTTCTGCAGGTAGCCTGGATTTTCAAGTCGGTTGAGGAATAGGGGAACAATTTGTCGGCAGTCCTGGCGACACCGACTATTTGACATGCCAGTCGAGTAATGAAACTAGTTCATGGAGCATTCCCATCGTTGACTTTTCTTAGGAATGAATCAAGGTGATTTGGGGATCCGTAACCTCTCTTCTGTTATCTCTCAGGGAAGATCAAACCGGAAAACGTTTCTTGCCGTTAAAGCTGTGGTTTCAACTGGGGAGCTTCCTTTATCGGACTCCATCGCAGGAATGAATGTTGTAGAGTCAGGTATCACGTGCCTAAAAGACGAGCCTTTCTGTTACGCAGGAAGTTAACACGAGAAAACCATCTGCCAAGTCAGTTTTACGTGTGTTTTAGGGTTGCGTGCAGTCCCTGCTCGAGGAATCATCTTCGAGTGACATGAATGCATTCCACCAAGGAGGAATATTCTGTAGGGGGATCGCGAAATTCGACATACCGGTAGGGTGATTTCAATGTGGATTCGCCAAACAAGATTCCTGAGGTCTATTTTGTTTCACCTGAGTAGATGCACGAGAAGCAAATGGATTTGCGGACCAGCGACTGAAGCATCCAAAGTAAGACGTGGTGAACTTTTATGATGGCTGTCAGCTTCTGTCATATAGATTATTGCGAAAAGTGGACACATCCCTCGTTCAGGGGCGATAATTCAATTGCTTCATTCAATTGCTTGCATTGTGTTGTCAGCAGGATCGTCTGGCGTGTCCAGTATATAGAGTCCAAAACCTGGCACGATGCTGATGAACCCTGTAGGGATGGACCTCGAGTGTATTGATTTCTCACTTTGATGTGCATAAACAAGAATAATTGCACTGGGACACGAGGAAGAATATTCAAGCGAGAATAATGTGAATACAAACTCTACAGGTCACACAACGACGAACAACTTGATAAGTATCAACTTATCATTGGTGTTTAATACCATGTTCGGTAGCATTATTTGGTAAAGCAGCTGCCACGTGTTTCAAGGAGTGGTGTGGCCAGCAATTAGATTCAGCCAATTCCCGAACAGCCCGTTGACTTTGCAAGATGTGTCAGTAATGTCGGTGATACCAACCGTTTTTACGTATGTAAATTGAGATTGCCTGAGCGTTGAGTGAAAAGATGCTTACCTGCCTACGAGGGGACATCTCGCAACACACTTCTACACTGTGAATGAGTCCGGAGTTTCGTGGTAAGTTTTCAACTTAGCTTTTCAACTTTGACGTGTATTTGAAGCATAGTATAGGTGGATCTCATATCCGAGGTTATTATATCCCATATTTGTTTGATAACTACGTTTCGTTTCGAATGATTGTATACTGGGAGCACTTTCCAGGAAAGTGGAAACAATGACAGGTGCTAGGCTTGAGTACGCAAAACTGGTGGACGAAAAACAACTGTTTTAGTCAAGGTCATTACGACCGAGTGCCTCCGTAATACCTATCTCACCTCTGCTACGGACAACGAGAGGACAACAAGGAGTATTTTAAGACCGAAAGGATGGGATAGTTGGATAGGTGAATTTTACTTGCAAAATTCTGTGAAATTCAGGCTAATTGTGCCAGTGTGGTGAGGTTTCGTGGATTTGTTTGTTTCACTTCTTGGCAAACAAGTTCAGAACATGGCAGCTATGCGACTTATCACTTCTATGTTGAGATCTTGCATAGGTGATAGCAGTATAGTGCGAACTCACTACCCTAACTGTTACTTGGTAGTTTTGGTTGTCATGCCATTTTGTATCGTCTATGCAGTACCACAATGCAATCTAACCAGTCAGTGAAAACAGGGTAGTCCCAGAGTAACACACATGCATTTCTGATCTCGTAGTACAGGCTACAATCGATTAAGGGACATTGCTTCAAGAAACTTTGGTCTGTTTGTTTGGCTGCACCATGCTGCGACCTGGAATGATGGGCGAAAAGCAGTTGTGTGAAGTCTCACTTAGATGCTTGGTGATCGATAGGTTGAATTTCAACTCGTTCCAAGTTAAATCAGGATCTGACTGAAGTGTACGACGTCGTTCGTGTTCGTTGCTTAATCATGTGCCGACTATGGTTGTACGTATGATGCAAACACACTCATCACGTACGCATGCACATTAAGAGTTGCCGGCCAAGCTTGCCACGGTACCGGATCCACGTACCAGAAAGCAGCGCTCAGAGGTCATAACAAGCAAAACAATGAAAAGCATTGGAATATTACTAACTGTTGTATTCCCTTTTATCTTGCGTTCCGTGTGGTGATACAACTGTAGTATGTTCGGGCGAATGGTTCTGTACACGTGGGTTAAGTTACTGGCTAAGCAAAATCCTGCCGAGAGAAGCTCGTTGATGCAGCTGGATATGACGTCCTCACGGATGTTAAGGTTAACGTAACAGTCCACTAATATATATAACTCAATCGCACAAGTCATCTATTTTGGAAAGCGAGTGAACCAGTTTGGAAATCAGGGCAGGTCTCCTTTTTAATTCCTCATAGGAAAAATGTTATCGGATAATGCCGTGCCACAAACATTATCCCAATGGTGGGAGTGCCCATTATAGAGAGCCTCTTTGTAGCACGTAAGACGTACAAGGTTTCGTGGTCAAAACGGTTATGCAACTCCAATATATTTGGAGACTACCACCAGGCAGATAAAAAGTGACCCATGCGGATTAACTTACGCGTGTTTCTTACTTTTCACCCAACGACTACTTCAAACTGCTACTGTAAACTGTGGCAGTAGTAAGAAAAATCCACCAATTTAACTTCTGCCCACAATTCTAACTTCGCCTATCGGATTGCGTACATTTTCATCGATATGGAATGACAGATTAACTATACTTCCTGAGTTCGAGTTCTACAGCAGTTCGCTTGATTTTGCGAAAGGAGTTCAAATGTGCCCAGTCTCGAATAGGAGTTTCTGAAGGTAAATTTGACTGATCTCAAGTTAGCTGTTTGCGTGGGATATTTGCTGAAACTTTGTTGATAGATGCACCCAAAATGGCTTACTTTCTTTAGTTCGACGAAACCAAGGCTAACCT
>SJOL01009866.1:819633-843465 GCA_004794785.1 Opisthorchis felineus
TTAGGGGCCACCAACCACAAGACATTCATGGACCCAAATGGACCATGTGGCTATCAGTTACAGACGGAGAGCATCAATTAAAGATTGTTGTCCCTTCAGGGGTACGCAACTTGACTCTGATCCTGTCATTTGGCGAGCACAGTTATCACTTCGCCTTCCGTCAGCATTACGTGTGCCAAAGCAGAGCGGTTCCATTCAACAACTTCCACAAGTTTCAGTTAGAGCGCAAATTTACTGACCGGAATTTCCGTGGTTCGAACCCGACCTCTGCCTCTCGACTTTCCCTGTCTAAGCTTGGGCAACCTGGCAGTATCCCAGCCCTCGTGCTTCCTTCTGGCGGCATGGCAATTAGGCACCGAAACGATTTTTTTACAAGTTTCAGTGGCTCAAGTGTATCGAGATGATCTGGCTAGAAAGCCACTAGAAACGCACAGACATTCGGATGACGAAAATGGCTTGGAGGTTGAACGGAAGCAAGTTAAATAAGCTATGCCCTCAGTCATCCGACTCAACTAAATGAACACTGAACATCGTCGGGATCATCAGGTCATATTGCTGCCAGAAAGACTGTACCAACAACTAGTGACTGTGATGGCGCACGCAGATCCCTCAAATACAAGATAATTGAGGGCTTGGAGAATGACAGAGAACGCTGATGGGTTTCAAAGGCCCAGGAGATGGTGAAGGCCTTCGCTGCAAGCAACAGCTGTGCCCTGTTTCAACTGATTCGATCAACGGGTCAAAAGAAGACAAGTGTCAGCGAAATAATACGCAAAAAAGACGGGACGGCAATTCACTCACAACGTCGTCGCCTTGAGCGATGGACTGAACACTTCAAAGAACAATTTAGCTCTACTCTTTCAACACAACCGCTGGAAGAACCCAGTGGGTCTGAATGGAACATCGACACCAGCCCGCGATCAACAACAGGAATCCAGCTTGATATGTCAATCCTCCAGTGCGACAAGGCATCTGGTCCAGATGGTCTGCACCCCGCACTCTTCAAGGTGGTGAGGTCCTAGCGAACAGTCTGACAACCATACTGCAGAAGATTAGGGACGAAAACAGAATACCAGCCGAATGGTGCTCCTTAACCGTCTACCCTGTTTTCAAAAAGGGCGCAAGAACGTCATGCGAAAACCATCGTTGCATCAACCTGGTATCCGTCGCATCTGAGGTGCTCTTTGGCATTATTTCGCGCAGGTTGATCGATTCTCCGGAGAGACAGCTTCGTGGGAATCAAGCTGGGTTTCGCCCCGGTCGGGGATGCATCAACCATACCTTGAGACAAGTTCTTGAACAGCGTCACTCCTTCAAACGTCCCACGTTGGTAGTCTTTCTTGATATGGGAGCTGCTCTTTACTTTGTCGATCGTCAGGAACGTTAGCGGTACCTGGCGATCAAAGGTGTTCCTTCCAAATTTATATTCCTTATGAGAGCTCCGTATGCGAGCTTCTGTGGGCGTGTACGAGTATACGGGAAGCTCTCGTCTGAATTCACCACGTCCAGTGGGGTAAGACAAGGCTGACCTCTCTCATCTTCCCTCTTCAACTTCGTTATTGATGTACTTCTCGAAATTTCTCTGCCTGTCTCTGAAACCTCGGTGAAGGGGGGGGGGGTCAAAATGCTGCCTGGACGTTCGCCCACAGACATTGAGTGTGAGGACGATATTCCTCTTCTTGGTTCAGATTCTTCAAAAATGGAAACCATTTTAAATGACCTAACTAATTCCACCGCACGCTTTGGCATGCGCTTCATACCTGAAAAGTGTAAAGTGCTGCTACAAGACTGGTTGGGATCGAACCCCAAACTTCATGCTTGTAAACGAACCAACCTACGTGGTAGGTAACTTTGTTTACCTGGACAGTTGTATAAGTTCCGGCGAACTGCCAGGGGGTGAGGTTGCCTCTCGAATCGGATGGACAAGACAGATTTGGCCGGCCTTCGACACCCATGGCGCCAAGGTGACGTCAGTTTGTCTGTCAAGGGCAGAGTTAATACTACGGCACTGCTATATGGATCCGAGACGTGACCCTTACGCTCAGCGGACATACGAAAGATGTCAGTGTTTGACCATCGGTGTCTGGGAACCATTCGTCGGTTCTGGTGAGAACACCGGATCAGAAGTGTTGAGGTACGCCAGATGGTCCCCGGAGGAAAGAACTCTTCCGCAACAGATAAATTACACACGCATCATAGGTTATGCTATGTTATGGTTAGGACATGTACTCTGCATGCCAGAAGACAGTTTGCCTCGCAGAGCTCTTTTCACCCGGCCCTGTTCTGAGTGGGAGCGACCGAGAGGTGGACAGTGACCTGTCAACGAAGTGTGAGAACACTAACCAGTAAACTTGGTCGTCTGCCGCCTCCATGAATGGGGATCCCGGGACTCAAAGCAGCAATGTTTAGTGACACTGGCGGAAATGGCTCAATCGCGCAATCGGTGGCACGATTTCACAAAAAAGCTATCGCCTTCAACGCGTGGCTACTCAGTTCATGAACTAACTGAACATGTCGATTTGTCGGAATATAGGTAGCTCGGGTGTGTTCACTGTTGGTTGATCAGATGGTGGTTGGACTAAACATACCATCGCCTCCAGGGCTTGGCTATATATTCCACACTTTCCCAATTTCCGCTGATTGAAACTGTAACAACTGGAACCATCGTGCCTATGGTGCGCAGTTTATAGCTGATAAATCGATTGATTGATTCGGTGGCTTGTCAGTTTCTATCCAGATTGCCTGAATAAGTGTCTGGAGGTGTAGGCACCTCGGAATGATAATGGTAGGCTAGCAGTAAGTCCCTTCACCATCCACCTTTATTCTTCTCTTCTCGGTAAGGCTTTCAAATAAATCATGGTTGTGTAGTAGTGAAGACTCAGTGTTGAACGCTGATGTTATGCCGTAAGTAATGATGATGACGAGTCAAATGATTTGCTGAAACTTTTAGAAGAGACTCAGAAGAGAGGATACTACGCTTAAAATCATCGAGCACAGTCGAGCCATGAAACGTCAAACAGTACTTCGCCAGACGTAGAAGCGAAGAATAGGAATATCTGTCCACCTGCCAACATTCGTTCAACTCCGATCACTAGGAATCAAGCCTTATTCGAACAGTTACCTACCATAACTCCTTTGTATCTTACCTGGTGCGCATACCCTTCTACTACAGCCTACCCAAAACGCGTCTCCCTTGATAAGTCATGTGTCTCTCGAGCTGTTCGGTGCATCTCTTCCTTCTGTGATTCCGTTGTCACCTCAGTTTTTATTGTGATCGCTGAAAATCCGTCACATGGTGTTGTGTAGAGTTTCATTAGGTTAACTAACTTGATCTGTGGTCGATCAACATGTCTTGCCAATAGATTATGGATGTAGTTATTATAATTGAATGCAGGCCTGTGTTGTGCGTCACATAGGACACGCGAATGGATGTAAATTCCTCTGTTTAGATCTCCACAAAACAGCCACGAACACTTCTGTTTTGATTACGCAGTTGTTGTTGCCGCTTGTCCTGGCTGCTGGTTTGTTCTGTGACAATCTTTGTTAGTCGTCCGTGAATGTTATGGTGCTCTCATCTGTCTCCGATATATATTTCGCGAACGCTGTTTTTCTTGTAATTTCCTTAGTGCCTGATCGATAAGCAACCGATTTAGGGAAGTGGGAGTAATGGACACCATCGTTCATACTCGCGCAGCAGAAAGCATGGTGTATGTCACAAGAACACCAAGGCATCTTGGGGCGAGATGACCCAGTGGTTACAGTGCGAATTTACTGACCGGAAGGTCCGTGGTTCGAACCCGACCTCTGCCTCTCGACTTCACCTGTCTAGGCTTGGGCAACCTGGCAGTATCCCAGCCCTCGTGCTTCCTTCTGGTGGCATGGCAGCTAGGCACTGGAAGGGTGTTACAGCTGGACGATTTATTTTATATATATTTTTATTGGGCATCTTGTACCTTGTCGGGCTTCGTTCGGGAGCACGACTTGGTCGGAAATGAAAATTGGTGAGGGTGGTTAACAACCAAGGCGGAAACATTTGTGCGCACTAATTTCAGCTTAGCTTATGTGGGCCTGTTACGACTTTCTGATGGAAACTAAAGAGTGATAATATTAGATGACCCAAAACGCTTTCTGCCGTGATACAAAAACAGAACCGATGGCATAGTTGTGACTAAATCAAGCTAGTCATATTTGTTCTACCTAGGTTCGTTATCGTTTTTTTCCATTTAATATAAAGCCTTCTGCATTGTGAGACTCCGTAGGAAATAGAGGAAGGCCAAGGAATCCATAAACATCTGTAAACTGCCGTTTGACCCAAATATCATTCAAGTGAAATCACCAAGGACGACAATGACGCACTGGTCTGGCCATCAAGAGCGCTTCGATAGTTGGACCGGATATATTAACAGTGATTCAGCTGCCCGTCCGTTACTCTTCAGTGGGATTGCCAACTAACAGCGAGAAATTGGCTGATTAGTGCGGAACCTCCCTCGCTGTCGGAGGTATGTCGGTTTTTGTATTCACCCAGGCATCTTCAAGTCTCTGAGCCAATTACCCATCACCTGCTCCGTTCAAGAATGCCATCGAATTCATTACAGGGCAGGTGGATAGTAGTGCCCATTCACAAGGCTAGGCGCAATAATTTAGATAATTACATGGGTCTCAGTCTGATTACCATGGTAACAATAACCCGTCATCTTATGGCGACCGCCGGTCAGACCACAGTAAACACGATTCCGACCGACATTGTTCTCAAAAGTACACCTCTCGGGTATTATAAATAAATTACAACCCTAATGTTGTACTACGATTTCAACTGTGCTGACTGGTGTGCCCCTCCAAACCGAAAAGAATCATAAATTTTCGAATGCAGTATCTAGTTTTCCGCTAACTGCGGGTGCCTCGGAACAATTTTGAGTTCCTCGAGAGCTGTCATGATGATGATGGTAATTTCGCCTCAGTTCAGTTTTTCAGCCACAAACCATCTACCGCAGTATAGTGGTACCAACTGATACAGCGGATACAGATAAGAAGGAAGTGATAACCACACCCTAGAGGCGATAGCTTGGTGATTAAATAACCTTTAAAATGTTACCCAACAATACTGGATGTACTGCTCGTTCTTGATCAGCGTCACCACTGATGCCGTGCGGATTTAACCGCTAGATGGTCTCCAACCTCCGGTTTCCAAACTGTCGCTGGGACTGCTTTATCAACCTAGGAAATGCAGACCAGCCAGCAACTGGTTGAATTGTCATTCGATTTTTCCCATTTAGCCTGACAACGACTGTTTGTCTGGCCTACGATAGCCACGTGTTTTGTGCTCGCCCTCTTCGACGTGATACCGATATCAAAGGTGTTTCTCGGTCGTCTGTCCTGTTTGCATCAGTTGTCCGATCACACCCGAGTGACAGTTTCATTAAGTTCTTTCTCTCAACTAACCTGTGACACATGCACCAGCTAACTAGGAAGTAACGAGCGGTGTCATCGAATTTCAAACGGAAGATGCATGCATACGCGTGCATGTTTGTGCAACACATCCATTGGTTATCTCGATAACCGAAATGAGGCTCGGATTCCGAAAGGGGATGCGCTGCGTTGCACGCACGTGAGAATTTTTTATCCCCTAGGACACCATAATTTTATGTTGAGAGACCATAAAATTACCACCTGGACACTTCAAAAATGACTCAAATGCTCGTTAAAATCACACACGGGATACCTTTAAATCAACCCTTGTACGGCTCACTATGACATCGAGGGATTTTAAAGTGATGGGACACAGGGTAAGCGCTGCATCTCATCTTGAGTAAACAAAAGCTGTTGCTCTGCTTGTTATGTCGGTGACAAGTCAGGCCAACCGATACTCCGCAACAAAACTCGGATCCCTTCAGGCTTGTCGAGGATTCGGAACTACTCATCATGTAAACTTATTGTAACAGGCGGACGTTTAGACCCTGTACACATTCTAGTCTAAAGTTTGGTCCCTAAAAAAGCGAGAGTGTTTTCTAGTCTGATAGCACATCTCTGCTTGCTAGGTTGTTTTTGAAACACAAATATGGACATTCAGGCGACTCCTATAGCCAAAGTCGACGTCATTGCTTTGGCTATCAGAGCCGTCTGAAATAACACCATACTAGTCACGTGCTAGTCTGCTCTTCTTACCTCATCTGCCGCGGAGCTTGTAAACCGATATGTTAGTGCAGTGTTTCTCCGTGAAAAGTAGTGGTACTCACAGGCTACACCGTTGTGTTGGCGCAGAGAGACCCCGGGACAACCTGTTTGCTGTGATAGTTCATTCTTTTCATAACAGCGGGTGTTGAGTTCATTATACCCAGTTTGATGCGTTCCAACCATCGTTAGTAGTGCAGTTACTCTAGTGACTGTTGTGTTTGACGAGGAATGGAGTGCGGCGACAATCAGAGTAAGAACGGAAAAGACTGAGGGCCCAGAAGCTAGGCTTTATCCATCCAAAACTGTGTACTGCGAGCTGAAACGAGGAAAAGTGATCTAGCAGTGAACGATGAACCTCTTTGAGAAGAACAGAGCAAATATACAACGGTGACATTCTATGCAATGGTCTATGAAGAAACAAACTGACCTACTTTCAACCAGCGACAAACAACTTTTTGAAATGTATCTTGGTCCTTTTTTATTTTCAGTCAAAGTCCTTTGGAAAGTCAGTCAATCAGCCGTTACTCAGGTCGAAAGTCAAACTTCCCTTTTGATTTTTTGTGGTCATTTTTCCGCTCGTCTTCTACTATACGTCTTCTGGAGACTTGTATAAGTTAAAATTTGATGAGTAGAGGTCTTTTTGCACCCCCCGTCTACCTGCCAATTTCAAGGTTTGCTGATTAAAATTAAGCATTCATGCTTGAAAAATGGGTAACACCCCATAACATAATTGTGTTGTGGGGGTGTACATTCTAGCATGACGTGTCGTAAAAGCATGCAATTTGCGAACTTGCAACTGGTATTCTGGCTGTATTGATAACCTATTTTTGCATAGGTTGCATTGCGACCACAAATTTCTTGAACTAAATCTGCTTCTTCGCGTCACACTGTTGAGTATCGCTTGTTTTTCACCCTTGTGTATTTGGTCCATATTCTATAGATCTCCAGTTAGGCAAGCCAGAGTTCCACTGGTGACTCGCATTGCTTCTCTGTCATATAAGGCAACCAATGAGCCTTTTTTGCAATACAAACGTGGTAGTGCGGAGAGACAACAGCTGGAATCAACTATCCAATCTATGTTATCTCAAGGACCTTTTGAAGTGCCTTTATGTATTGGCGCAGAAGAACTGACGTCACCAGAAGCTAGGAAACAAGTCCTGGTGGGTTTTCTTCGCTTACTGTCGAGTAATCTACAATATATTTTCTAGCCCTTTGACCACGGACGCACATTAGCCAACTATTACTATGCAACCGAACAGCAAATTGACCAAGCTATTGCGGTTGCCCTAAAAGCTCGACACTCCTGGTCTCGCACCAGTTTTGATGAACGTGCTGGCATATTTCTGAAGGCTGCTGATATAATCAGTGGTAAAAGACGTTGTGAACTTTTGGGCTCTACCATCCTCGGTCAAGTAATCAGCCACGTGATTATCACTAACCGTTCAGGCGAAAACCATTTTCCAAGCGGAGATTGATGCTGCTGCCGAACTCGCCGATTTTTTGCGCTTCAACGTACAGTTCGCCTCGGTTTGTTGTTCTGGTTCCACCTGTGGTCATTGATTCTTGCACTTTAGGAAGCACTCAAATATCAGCCAATTAGCACACCCGATGCACAAAATCGGGTAGTGTACCGTCCGAATGAGGTGAGTCGGTTGAGACTGAGTGATTTATGCACATCGTCTTTTGTAGGGATTCTGGGCAGCTATTCCACCCTTCAACTTCACTGCGATTGGTGGTAATCTGGCCAGCGCCCCAGCACTAATGGGCAACGTGGTTTTGTGGAAGCCGTCCGACACAGCGGTATTTTCAAACTATGTGGTTTATCGGTTAGTCCTTTCTTGTATCAGCTTGTGGTTTTCATTGTTTCAAACACGGCTTTCACCCTAGAGAACCATGGTGGACAGCCGAAGAACTCTTTCCTACTCCATAACATAATCAGCAGTGCGCTTCTCACAAATCTCGAAGGAGGTTCGGACCCGAATGGTTGTTGAACACTCAGTCAGCCAGTTCCAGTCGATTACCAGTGTTTTAAACCCGTACTTCGACCGCACACATTCAACTCGTTGGATCCAGCCTTGATTACCTTACCGACTGACATGTTCAACAGTCTTGTGCAATACTGATCACAGTATCCATGATCTATGTCTGATTGATGTCACAAGAGCTGTTTTTATGGCGTCCTTCTTCGTCCGACTCTGTCATATGGCCATGAATGATTATTTAGGTCGACAATTAAGTGTGTTGGCACCAGATACGGGTTTTGTAGCACGCTCCAGTTCATCGTTTTTTACTCGCACTTTCAAAGAGCGAACATAGCGGGACCTGGAAGGATAGTTCGTTGCCTAGTTTTACTCTTCCGGTTGCCAAAGTGCAACTGCTGCTAACTGCAAGGAAAAATAAGACCGACGTACGCCGTTCACTTTCCGCAACTTTGCAGTGGATAGCTGTACTAATGTATCAGATGATCTGATTTTGTGTGTAAAACACAGAACTTGAAAGACACCAGTTCGCTTCAGGCTACCAGAAAGGACATTTAAAGGTGGACAGAAACTTACAAACTGAAACAAAGATTCCAGTGTGTCAGAGTGACCAGCTAAGTGATGGTTTGTGTCAGTTACGCTTGACTGACCGATTGGTAGTTGGTTAAATCAAGTTGACCGAGCTGATTGCAGCAGCGTTACTGCATCACTTAGCTAAAAGTGCGACGAAGCACTCCTCAACGCAGCGATCTTCGGACGGACGTATCGAAAACACTCGCACAGTACACGAATTTCAACGGTTTCGTTGACACCAGAAACAGGCAGAACTCCCACGTTGCTTACTTGATGGTGCCATATATATTCTCGTATCTTACCGTTGACGACGAACTGGAGCACATCGGTTTATCACTACAAGGAAAGCCCAACCTCACCAACTTTATTCGGAGAAACATGCAACCACATCGCCAAAGAAACCGACGGTTGACAAAAGGCTGCTAACTATATAGCTGCTGTAACTTCGGAAGTCGTCGCAAATCGGCCAAGTAAGTCAAGGACACTAGTCGAATCAGCATCTCCTCCCACAGTTCAAAGGTGCTCAGAATGGATCTGAGGGATGAGTTGTCACTCCGATACTCTTCCATGAGAATAGAAAAACAGACAACAGCACACTCCCTCGTCATGTGTTCTGCGCTGGGCACCAGCTCCATCTCAACGAAGAATTTATGGTCGTTTATGGAGTCCCAGCTAATCGGCGGAAAGTCGTTTGTTATCCTGATCCTTAACGTGCCCGAGTCGATCGCGATCAGATTGATGCGCCTTCCTGTGCTCAAAGGCGGTTAATTCGATGGACGCACTAAGACTGGCCACCGATCACCTAATCAAGAATGAATATAAAAAATTGCCACTCGATTTGACATTCTGGCATTTTCGGAACTTTTCCATCGTTCCTTACGTTTCCAGTGACTTATAGTCGCTCACTGTGCAACCACAAAATCTCGAGGAGACTAACGTACACACCAGTGTTTAGTCACTGTATAATCAAGGCCTCCAACCTTTCCATTCTATGTTGTGGCTCCTTGTCCCATTTTCTTTATGGATGTTATAGCTTAACTTCCCTTTCATGTAAACAGAATTTTCCGTGAGGCTGGCCTACCCCCTGGCGTTATCAATTTCGTTCCGGCCGATGGGC
Source organism: Opisthorchis felineus (assembly GCA_004794785.1). NCBI lineage: Eukaryota > Metazoa > Platyhelminthes > Trematoda > Opisthorchiida > Opisthorchiidae > Opisthorchis > Opisthorchis felineus. Next base: position 829,474 of record SJOL01009866.1, read on the forward strand.
CAACATTCGGACGGGTGGTGACAAGGCATGCGCAACTGGCTGGCGTGAATTTTACAGGCAGTACAAAGTGAGTTTAACTCGCATGTGTGGATAGGTGAGTGGATAGCACGTTTCAAGCCATCCTAGGGTGCTGGCTTGGTAGTTTATTGTATCAACCCTTTGTCTATTGTTACACACTTGTTTCTCCGGAAGAAACACATTCGGCGATATCAAGATACATTCTCGGTGGGGGTGTTTCCTGTTGGTGAGTGAGAGCGAATTGAACAGCTTTTGCGGAATTTGGCCGATATTTTTTACCTCCAGGAAAGTTCTGGATATCCTATGCACATGGACGCAAATGACAAAACACTGGTATATCTATGTGCTTGTAATAATTTAGGTGATGATTCTCAGAGTCTCTGCTTCGTATGGAAGGCACCACTGTTGATGATTCATTTTTCTGTCACCGTTGAAAGCTTTTTTAATTATCCAGATGTCAATCTCAGTTAGGTCTTAATTGCGGTTTTGAAAAGGTACTGAGGGCATTCATCACATTTACGAAACCTGCGCAGTTCGCAGACCAAAACATACGCCGTTGTCAACGTAAAATGAGTCCCTCCTAAGTTTCATTACTATAGTTTTACAGGGAGATTTCCGATGGGACTACATCAAATAAGAAGAACTACGGACCTTGTCAATTATCAGTTGTCAATTTTCCTACCTACTGCGTAGTGCCTTGCGAACCTGTGTGAAAAGCAGAAAGTGAGGTTGTGTCTTAGCTACATGCAGGGCCGAAACGTCCACTCTGCAGGTGGAATGAATGCGTTGTCTCTCAGGTCCCCGAAATGAACCGCGTTTTTAAATTACCGTCGGACTTTAGGTTTGAATATCATGAGCCTCGATACAGGTGTCTCTTCCTGTCTGACTGAGAACCAGTAAAAGCGGATGTGGAAAGCCGAAAAGCTTCTGAATGAGCACTACTTTTTGTGAGCGTGGTAAAGGTTCGCCGACGGTCCCCTACTGACTCCTCTTTGTTTGGGGCGCACCAGGCCTACCTAATCCGCAAATTTCAATCAGTCGCTATCTTACCTGAAAAAAATTTATTAAGCAGGAACAAGCTTTGTTTCTGCTCACTGTGTCTTGCCATACCCAAGCTGCCGTACCTACAATTTTCAAGTTGCTTTACATACGAACATCCATAATTCGTCTATTAGAACCATTGAAAATGGATCACGATGTCGGAATTAATCAAACTTGATAACCACAGAGTGCCAGTTAGAGACCGAAAGACACAACTTCGCGCACTAAATCAAATAATCACATGAAATCAAAAGTATGCAAAGGTTTTGTCAAGCTAACGCTGGGAACCAGACGTTACCAATTAGATCTGGGTGAAACAGGAATGATGTCTATTGCAGCTAGCGACTATCCGACATAACACACGGTTACTTAACATGGTTACAGACTAATCCGCGCAACTACTCAAAACAAACGGTTGGTCTTTGTTGAGCTGGTGAGCGGTAACCTTCTGGAAAACAAGCACACCTAGGTTATTGTTGGATTAGCGGAGAAGAGTTTCAAAAACTGTTCCATATTCTTAGGTGGTAGGGGATTTTTCAGGTCCCCGAATTTCAGCACAGGCCACAACGGATAAACAAAAGACTGTTTTCAGAAGGGCTTGGTAAACAATCGGTAGTTTTTAATTGGGCAACGTTTCGCTTTTGACACAAAAGCTTCATCAGGCCAAGTGAGCAGGTCACCAAATTGGCCAGGTTATAAGGCACTGTTTTCCGATCCGTGGTTCTTCTAGAGAGGAACCACTGCAATGATGAGGTGTGTGATATCTTAACTCACTCCTACCATCCTGGAATACGGTTTTGTGTCTCTGTCTCGAAGTCTCTGTTGGAAGGTCACTACATCGGTTACTATGCTGTGAGCAACCTGCTTAACGCAGTACAGCTGGCGGACAAAATATGTAACACAGAAGTTTTATGCATAGGGCGTATATGGGGTTGTCCTTGTGTGCATTAGCTAAGTAAACGTCCTTGTGGTCCGCAGTCCGTAGAAAACATAAAGACTGCGCTACTTTCAATTTTCTTGGCCTATCTCAGAACTACAGACCACAATCATAGGCTTTCCAATCAGATACATGAACCTTTGTCTGTGTGCTATCTCCGGATAGTCTGGAAGCAGCGTTGAACCCAGTAGAAGTGAAGTTTTCCGCATCGTTAGACCGAAAACAACATGGGCGTCTCCTTCTTGTGAAAAACTTCCTGCTTGATTTTAGAACGTTCCGGCACATTTTGAAGGAAATCGCCAATAATTTGATAAACTATCGTGGCTATCCGCGTGCTGTTGGGGGTAAGCGTAATCCTGAAACTATTTTTCCGTGTCATTATCGTTTTCCATGTGCACTTTAATTGTATCAGTCCGCTTGTGTTTCACAGACTCGTCCGTTTGTTTCGTGTAAGTCTGAACAAACTATACATTATTTCTCACTGACTCGAATGCGAAACAGTTCCACCAGTATTCATTCTAGTGGTTACTTCTCACCCGCTTCTCTTTTTTTCCACCTTGATGATTCCTGTTCTGTTCGCCCGATTGCCCTAAGGTCGCCTTCCTTGCCGTTCCTGTAATGATTATAATATCCCAATTAGTACTGCCGCTTTCCGCTCACCGGAACTTAAGAATATAACAGCAAACTTCTGTACCTTCGGCTCAAAACACTGTCTGAAACACCGAAAGCGGCATCCTCAAATGAGTGGGAGTTGCAGACGAGGTACACGTACTGTCAAAAGTACAAATTTCGTCTATGCTTGGTCATTATTGCCCACTGTTTAAATGTAGTAAAAGAGCTGTGTTTTGAAACATGCATTTTCTGTTCTCGTACATTATCAGTGCAGGAGTACGTTGAGGATGGTTACTAACAGTGAAATACTGTCCATCTACAAAAACGAGTGACTGCATCAAAGAGGTGACATATCCGCGGTGGCTTCAATTTTGGGAGAACGACTGCATTTAAACGTAGCTCTTTGATTTCATTCTCTACGTATCTCATCCAAATACGCTTTATTCACAGCATCGGGAATCCTGTTATAGAAAAAGAAGGCTAGGTTGCTGCAGCTCCCAGTTTCTTAATAAGCTACAGGCTTTCGTTCGTTCGTTTGTGTGGTGCTTAGGTTGGTAGTAAGAATCGAGGTGTAACAGCGCGCGAAACAGGACATATTCCATAACACTCAACAGGTCGGTTGGTAAGCCCCACTGAACGTCATAACCAGTTGGAACTTCTATGATGGTGACGATACTTGAAGCTATACCCTAAGCGACTATACTCATCAACGTCGTTGAAGTCAGTCCTGTCGCCTTCATGGTACCCACCAGGTGATTTGTAAAAAAAATTTCTTTCAACTTTTATAGTAAAATAACTGGTGACAGGTTAACAGTTATATTTTATGTTGTTTCTGACGTGGCATCCTGACAAACAACTTACAAATATACGCTTCGGCAATCAGTATGCTCGTTCAGGTACCATCTGAAGAAGTCTTATGCGTTAATGGAACAATGCGGCTCTGTACTATCCTTACGTACGCTGGAAAATCAACGTGGTTCATGCGCACATGTCTTGTCACTAAAATCCTCCATTCGATGCTTTGTCGTGTAGCTTCAAAACTCTATGCATGATCAATATGATCTCCAGAACACACTGACGGGTTGCATTCTGTGTACGAACGCTGTCATTGAAGTCAGTGATGTTATAGGAAGGGCTGGCATATGCACTGTTTGAACCACGCATCACGTGTACACAGTCCTCTTTAGGTACTTCAGGAAACAAGAGGCAACATCAGCGTGCTGTTTTGGTAGTTAGGTTCGCCCAACAGCCGGATCTCATGGCCGAAAATGCCTCATCGGATGGTTGACGGCAGCAGCTGTTCCACAGGCGAAATTCCCATAGAAGTTTCGTGGAGACTTCACGTGAAAGTTTGAACAGATTTAACTCTTGGACACCGAATTTCGTGCACTCTCAGGAGCTCTCAAACCTATTTGTGTCTCGATCTTGTTTGGATGTTAAAGCACTAAGTAGTTTGAAGCTCATATGCATGATGAAATTAGTGGAGCCGCAGACCCGACGGAGTCCCTTGTGGTCAATAGCACGTGGACATACTTTCGCAGATTGTGAGGCACACAGCCTGCCTCAAGGTCCCATTGTGAAGACATTCAATAAGGTTTCTTTTGTTTCTGCTCAAAATTCGCAGACAATTCATCATTGGTTTCGCCCTGTTTGCGCCTCGTCAAGATGTGTGGTCCTCGGAAGCTGAAACAACAAATCCGTGACTTGAACAGCACTTTGGTTGCACATCTACTCTTGAGTTCATATGCAAGAATGTCCGTGTGCTATTGACCATGAGGGACCTCATCGAGTTTCCAGCTTCAGCATTTTCATTATTCATATGGGCCTAAAGGCAAAGCTATCAAGTTGCTAGCATTGGTTTTATCAGTTTCCGGAGACGACGCCACTCTGGTAAACAGGGCTAAACCGGCAGTGGGCCGTCTAGGAATTTTGGCCATTCACCCCATACAAATTAATAAAGAGATGAATGGTTCCCTCTACAAACGGCAAGGCCTTTGTGGTCACGTCAGCTTCACAACTTAGTGCGTCATTGGTTTAGTGGCTATATTGCTAGATACGTGCTCGTCAGAAAAATGACATTCGCGTGCCTTAATCCCTGAGTGACCACTTACAACTGGTATATTAGTGTTCAATCGGTTGACCAAATACACCTTTGTCAAGCTTCCGTGCTTCACTACTGTGAACTCCAAGAGTGGCGTTTACAACTATCCACAGCCATATGTTGTACAGTTGGGTATAGCGTGGATTACTTTGACTCCGTCATTGAAGATGACTCACAGATACACTGCCTAGACACTTGGCTATGGCATTCATTCCACCAAGTCGCTGATTGTTCTCTTTGCCTGCACCCCTCCGAGTAGGCACGGAAAGCAGCAATACTGTGGCATATATTCTCCACCCACCGGATCCACCAATTTGTTGTCAGGTCCCTGAAAATAAAGTCTTAAGAAATGACCGAGTCAAATTTGTAGTACGCGGAAACTGTCACGCTCACTTTGTTTCCACAAAGAACTACATTTTTCAGACGATAGCTAGGGTCACATTCACCTGCACTCGTTTCAAATGGCAAATGCCATTTACTTGACGACATTCTGTGATTCTTCTGATGGATCTGGCTTCGCTACATGCTTTCCTTTGATCCACACCATAGGTTCATACGAATTCTCTACAACCATCTCCGTCGTATCCTTGTTACGTGGCCAGCTGTAAATCTGAGACAGTAAGTTGAAGTGCGCAACACATGACCAAGCCACTGTAGCTTGTAAGGCTAAATGCATTCTTTGTTGCGCGAGAACAAGCACTTATTGTACCGAGGTCAAGGTCGATGAATCAACTAGATATTAATCAATTGCCGTGCATAACTTGCAACTGCCAAGCCAAATTGTTCGTCCGTAGGTAGCTGCTTGATCCATTTCAACCCAATCGCTCAAAGCTTAGGAGCGTCTAGCAACTTTCGCCGCTTTCTGAATAAGAACGCTCATGCACCTGGGTCTGAATAAACTGTTGCGTATGCTACACATAAACTCCTCTTTTGCCACTTGACCTTAAGGGGAACTGCATTGGTCCGTCGTGGTTAGAATGATGGACAGTTAAGGATCCGCATACCTTTCCGCGGCTAGGCGGTAAGCAGGGTTAATCGTTGGCCCAAGGCAATCTGGCCCAATTAACACTTCGTTTCTTCCTCGTAGTAATTGCGACTGATCGCTGGCAATCCAAATTTCAAGGACTAATCATTCAGGCTATGTAGTTCCGTAGTTGTAATAGCTGTTGCTGTGTCACTCATCTCTAACGACAACGGCGGATGGCCAAAGATTAACTGGTTGTCCAGGCCTTGAGATAAGTTGCTGACCACGTCATCTATTATGATTTTAGTCACTCGGCCGTCAACAGTTGGCAGAGGACAGTTCCTTGGACGCTCTTTCAGCCCAGTTGAAATTACTCTCCACATATAATCGGTTTCTGTATGAATTCCGTCAACATGCTGATGGAGTCCATTATGTATTCTGCATAAGTTATCCAGAAACCTGTCAATAAGCGTAAGGGAACGCTAGAACATCCATATCCCAGCTCACCTTCGAAAGCCCCATTACTGTCTTCCCAGGCCTTTAGGTACCACATCTGCATGATTGCTCCAGCTTCAACGTTCTCCTACGCTAGTTTGCGTTAGGCCTCTATCACATTTTCACTCATTGCGTATTGAATCTGTTGATCCTAGTTACTCCCACAACCCCTGCCATCTATCTAGCTCATAACAACGCTTTGAACGATTTTGTTAATGTGCGCCCTAAATATTTGTTGTAAAATAATGAATCACTGTAGTTGCGGATTGATTTCGTGCACCTAATTCGCATGGTGTTGTCAACTGAGTCTTAGTGTTCGACTTGCACTCTCAACATCCGTTCTTCATTTATCTTGTTCCCAGAATGTGGTGGTAAAAACTATCACTTTATACACCCATCTGCCGATTTGGAGGCGGCCGCCGTGAGTACCATTCGCAGTGCTTTTGAATATTCCGGCCAGAAGTGCAGTGCATGTAGCCGTCTGTATGTACCGGTCTCTCTGTGGCCAAAACTGCGCAGCTTGCTGCTCGAGCACCATCGCCAGTTAAAAGTCGGTTCACCCTTGGATGTGGATACATTCACCTCGGCCGTTATTGATCGTGCGGTAGGTTTTTTCTTCGTCGAAAATAAGTTTCGTATGGGTGCATTGAAGTTTAAAATGGCGTTTGTTTGTTGACCGCTGGATTGCGTGTACTGACAAGAACAAATGAATCATCCTGTTTCGACGTCACAGTACCATGCCACGATTAGCAGCGAAATGAGAGAGTAATGCGTTGTCGGTAACAGTAACCAGTAGCAGAGTAAAAACCTGCATATGAGAGTTGAGAAGGCAGTCACACACACTCTGATGTATCTACATACAACATAGCGATTGTTTATGTCCACAGTTGCAGGCAATGTTTCTAGTGCTATGTTGGCACGCTGGTATCCAGGGGACACTTATTGGTCGTTGACTAGTTCACTCAGCAGTACTTTCAGACGAATTTTTGGGTATCTCTTAGGGAGGGGTGATTAGTTCGTCAAGTTAAGGTGAAGTTTTCACTTGAGTTTCTCCATGACAGTATGGGTTCTCCTAACCTAGTTGTGATGGATTTCGAGTGCGTTTCAATGAACGACCATCGAGCGGTTGGATGGCGCTTGATAAGTCGCGGCCGGACATACCTGGTATTTCGTATCGATCAGGTGGTTTACAGCTGCACTCACCATGTGTCTTGCCTCTTCAGTTCCAGTGCAAGATGGCAGATTCCCAGCTAATCCTTGAGATGGACAAGAGTCATGCGGCCTACATGGTTAAGGAACCATCATTTGGGTCTACGAGGATGAATTACGCGTACACGTCACGCGCACTAGATCTAACCCTTCTAAACTTTACTTCCCTACTACAGATATCTGGGCTTAAACAAATTCAGCCTGGAAGGGGACTAATATTGTTGCTAGAACATGAGTTCATACCCTGCTGATGGTAAGCACACCATCGTTCTCATTAAAGGAGTCTTGGACCCAGCAAAACGCCAGATCGTCCACTTCAGAGCACTGTGTAATTCCGTAGACCTTTGGTTTTGACTATGTATAAGGATATGTTTTTCTGGATCCTAGCCATAAATAACACTTCTTTGTGGTCGTGTTTACTGTAGTCCAAATCAGCAGCTCCCAATTGTAGGGTTGTAGTGTATGTTAGAATCTCACCGTCGTGTACTTTTCGAGGCGTATGCAAAATTGTATTCAAAACGTGTCATTTTCCCTGACTGCGATCAATATTCTTCTAAGCCTCCACCGAGTTCAATCCTTGGTTAGGTCATATTCGGATTCAGCGCCCTTGCAGCACGTATTATTGAGCTAATGAGCAGTTTGTCCAGCTGGACGTTTCATCGTTTTGTGGAGTGAATGACGCTCGTTGTTCTAGTGTTCAACTCGTCGATGGGGTTGATAAGACTAGAAACACCAAGGATGTCAATGAGATTTGAATTGTGTGCCAATCTTCACCAAACTGTTAATGCACGGTGAGGTCTCAGACGATTTCTACAAACAGGCGGTTCGAGAGTTACGAGTACTGGGGACGTTAAAATAAGCGGGGTCTCACAGACAACTATGAACGCATCTTGCCGTAAATTAACAATATAAAGCTATCAATCTCCTAATCCTTTTCTTTCTTTCCTAAGAGGAAAGCTAAACTGAATTAATCCATCAAGCTTACAGGTCAGGGCGACGGTGGTATTTGCTAGCACACTTTGTGAACAGGGTGATTCGCTTCACGGGAAATGCCTCCTCTGTCCATACATTTAATTGTGTTAATTTCAGGCTTTCGAGAAAATCACGGGCTATCTGAACTATGCCAAGTCCTGTCCAGATATCGAGGTGATTGCTGGTGGAGGCACAGACGACAAGAAGGGCTATTTCATTGAACCGACTATCTTGCTCACAAAGAATCCCACGGATAAAATCATGAAAGTGAGTGATTTCGATGTGTCCCTCCACCTTTTGGGAGCATGTTTCGGATAACCCAATTACCAGTGTACTTTGTTCCTGGCCTCGCCAGTATCTTTTTCCCTAGGTTACACCGTTACCGTCCCACAGATGTCCCATAAACTATCGCGATACTGTCGAATACACGAGAACAGCAGCACAGATCATCCGAAATCTGTCCCTTCGATTTCAGGTTACTTTTTAGGATGCAGGCTGTCCGACCATACTTTACTATTAGTGTTCGGTGATCGGTAAGGCCGAACGGTATCGGACCTTGCATTTACTTTTCTCATACAGCATAGCTGTCAGGTGTCGGGCTTTAGTCGCTGAACAGTGGATTTTGTTTATAAAGAGACATTCTAGTGGTATGCGAACTAAGTAATCAGGTTACCATTACTTAGATTGGGGAGTTCAATATCTCTTCAACACCACCCATTTTGCTCTCCTTTTGGTGAGACCGCTTCACTAACTAACCACAAAAAACAAGCTCATAACTTTAAGCGGTTGGTACTCGTGGTTTCCATGGCTAAGGGGTTTTTGGTTGCCCAACATGCGACGCAGCTGAGCCACTGTCAACAAATGCCGGATATCGAATTTGTGATGGGCTTCTAACCAAATCTGAGGCCGTGTTTTCCTACGTTCGCTCTAGACCCAGTTCATGTTACCTTCTGTCCACGTTATCCATTTCATCCTGACAAGGAAGAACTATATTTAGCAGGATATCATTGTATCGTTTCGTTCCTACAGAGGTACGTACAGGGTTCGGAACATGCGAAGTGACAGAGGCTCAGCGGTAAGCTGTGACGGAATAGTGTGAAATGTGATCTACTTCAAGTAGTCCAGCTCCAAGGTCACAGTCGTTATACCTGAATAACTTCTACGTGTATATGCGTATATATATACGTAAATATGCGGTGCTGAGTAACAACCACTCATTTAGCTGCAGCTGTTCGTCATGCATGCGTGACTGAGAATCCTGAGAAGAGCTGTTGAACAGGACTAAAACTGGTAAAACCTAGTGCAGAATTACTTCCTGATTTCATGATGCGCAAAATGATGAGCCAAGATAAGTCGATCCCATGATTTGTAGACTTGTTGATTCGTCTTCCCTCCGGATTGCGCAGGCGATGGATTATTCACTCCATGAATTCCAACAATATCGAGCTGAGCTAGTTGGAAATCTGCTGAAGACGAACAGTCACGCTGACGGTGAAGATTGGTTGGAGGGTGAATGGAATGGAGTTATCCTTTCGGCTTTACGAACCGCCTGCCCAAGCATCCGAATTTCGCCGAGATCAACAGATCTTATTGATAAGGCCATCATCTCCAGACCATGGCTACACCTCCCCTGGTTTTCCATTTTTCGGTGAACGAGACTAGCAGGTGGAACCGGTGTACCCTAAGTACTTGGTTTATAGCCGATAAACTGAACTGGATTGAACTGGGTGATCCCCGTGTAGCGACTTGTTCAGTCAAAGTAACATCTTCCGTGTCCGTCATTATCACTCAGGATGATGTCGAACATAGTTGAGGGTCACATAAAATTAGTCTCAAAGTGAGTGATGATAATTTGCCATTTGAATTTAGCCTTCATGAATCCAAACAAAAGAGGCATGGAAACAAAGGGCGCGAAAGAGCGAAGTTATTATGCTGGTCGATACAAATCCAGTGCAGCCAGTAAGAAACAAAGGAAGCAAGTTGTTGTGTGAACGAAGAATACCTTGGAAACTAGCGAAAATAGACGTACCCAATACTGTCTGATGGCTCTTATCCTAAAGACGACTGCATGGATCTGTGTGGCAGTCTCGAGGGATAGGCATATTCACTGTTGGCCCCTCTCTGTTTGTTTTATGAACTCGTAATGGAGAACGCAACAATAGTATAGTTGCCTAATCACAGCAGTAGGCAAAGCTCGCCTGGCTCCATAGGTACCCGAGCCACAATTGGCAAAAACTGGAAAAAGCCTACACAAACAGTTAAGTTGTCAGTTTACGGATATGGTATTTATGGCAAAAGGGTGCTTCAGAAAATAGCAGCTCCTCAAAATTATTTAGAACAAGCTCTCATCACCGTCATTGCGCTTCACTATCTTCAAGACAAAATATTACTTGAATAAAGCCATATAATGGCGAGAATAAAGATAGGGAAGGGGAAGCAGCCTAGCGCTAGCTCTTGTTTCATTGACAGAGTGTAAGGCGGCCGAAAACTACTTGACTAATCAGGTATATCTATGGCTATTCCAAAATTTACTTATCCGTACTTTCTCCATCTAAAAGTTCGGCTTCTCCGCGACTCACTTACCTTCCATTATCCGTTGCTGATGGTGACTGAGTTACCGATCCAGCGATTATGCCTGGCCAGGGATCATGGAATCTGAACAAACAGTGATTGGTTATATGGAAATAATGATCTTTCATATGTAACGCCTTTTTCGTACATAGCCGTCATTCCACACAAGGGAAGCATGAGGGCTGAGATAATGCCAGGTTGCCCAAGCATAGACAGGAGGAGTCGAGGTGTTTGCATCACAATGTCACACTGTTTTGGGTCAGATTCAGCAATGCTACTGGTCTTGTGGTGAACGACTCCATCAAAAGTCTCTTGTATGATATTACGAGTTTGAGTAGAAAAGCAACACTTTTAGGCTATCCTGACTGTTTTTCACCCTACCCTTTGGTTAGGTGTTTTTCTGTTGAGTTCTTACACTGTGGATTTTATTTGTCCATGCGTAAACCTTTTGTGTTTTAGTGGTCTTTGGTTAATCAACTGGTTCCCTTGATATAGGATGATATATTCGGACCGATTGTCTGTGCCTACCTGTACGAGGACAGAAAGGTGGATGAAACACTAGATTTGCTTGACTCCACAACCGATTACGCTCTCACGGGTAAGCGATCAGGTTTTGAATTTTGCTTACTTTGTCTCCACTGGCATCAGTTCCGAAAAAATACAGTCGTTTTGTTGTAGGGGATTGCAGGATTTGTAGAATTTATATTCCAATTAACTTCGTTTGAGCAGTTCTCTTCCCGTCCTCGCGCAGTTCTGATGAATCCACACCAAAGAGTAGAAGAACTGGATTGGAGTTTCGCTCTTATTGTAGCTCATCAGCAGTGTACATCCTTGGTCGTGACGGAGTTTGAACTCTAGCAGTCGTTTGCCTGAGCCGTTGTTTTCCAGCCTAAACAGTTAGGTGGGATGTTGTGCATTGCATGCACAGTTAAACACAGTTGCATTTACGGACTGCGTTGACATCTTCTGGCTTTGTGAGTTCTGGCTCTTGACCGTATTCGACGGCAAACGTTGATAAATGATCACTTGGAGGTAGCTTACCTCGAGCAAACGCATAGGCCACTATCTTGTTTATAACTTCATTTCAAGAGGAGAAGTCCGCATGCTAGTGTAGTGGTCTATGATACTGATGAAACATGCGAGCAGTATGCGGTCAAGTGTTAAAGCGCTGTCCCTGAATCTGACTGAAGCTTGATATGGAAATTATTGTACCAATTTGCCGTATTTATCCCCTATTTTTAGCATTCAAACAATATCCACAAAAGTTCAGGAGACGCTTGAGGATGTTTACTTTTCAAAAATCCTGTGCAATTGGGGTTTCTACTTTCGTGTTAAATAGCGCGTAACGGCTTAGTTCGTGTTGGTCGATAAACAACTCTGCACTCGAAGGTGATCTTCCTCTCACTAATACGGTGACCATTTTACCCTCGCTGCTGTTTCTGACATGTGACAAAACACGAACGCGGGCTGGGTCATATGCCACAAAAATGCTGCGTTTTGCTGGAAAAATCTGGTTAATCACCCTATGCAAGTTGGATGATGTGTCGCTTCAATGATTCTTCGTTCATTCCTTACCTATCACTCATGATTGCCACGTTACTGTACGAAAGCGAAACCCTTGATAAAAGGAAAGGGGATTCTGTCGGCACTCACATTTTTGCAATAGCGAGAAATAGCGAGAGATTGGGAGTCGTGTTTCCAAGTTAATGCACTTCCTACAAAATTTTCCGAACGACAATCCCATCATCCAACGGTCCTATCCCGAGAAAAGGCGAAGTGATGCAATGGCGAGCCCAACCCATCCCAAATTGGAGTTTGTCTCCTTGCGCAATACGCCAACTTTCGCTTTTACTTTGATTTGACAGCCTAGGTCGAAAAAAAGACTTGTATGATACACAACGAGGAAAAAATACGGGTAGTTGCTGACAACGTTTAGCAAGTTACAGTTCAATAGAACACATCAGGGCTAATCGATCGAGTGAGTGAAAATTAGTCACTCGACTGACCAAGGCAGTCAAAGGCATTGATCGGGAACGGACGAACAAACGTGGCGCGCAGATAGGTTTACGAGAACCGCTACAGCACGGGAGTTTGGTTAACGCTCGCAGAAAAAAACCATAGGAATTGGCTGAAACTTCTTCGGATAAGCAGCCTAGTATCCGCGGCTTTTTCATTCGGTTTACTACTAGTAAGCTCCTCTGTACTGAGGCAACGTTAGCTGACAGGTTTTGCTACAATGATTTTTTCGTATCGATTCTCTCGAGGGATTTTATGGAGGTACTTTCTGGTTAGGAGAATGGCGGACTCACTCCTCAAAGGGAAGCTTCGCAGTGTTGAAGCTTCTTGCAGTTGTTTCAGATATATCAATCGTTCTTGGTGGTGCTGCTCTTTCGCCACCTTGTACAAGTAGCAGGCTTTTCTAGACGACACGTGATTTGACATGCTCGATGGTTGCACATTTTGAAAACGCAGGCGACATAGCTGATGTACGACTAATTAAAGATACTGATGCTGTTTATCATGATCTCGCCGGTTACAGTCATTTTATTGCAATAGGCCAATCATCTTCCTCGTGCAGGTGTTTTTGTGTGGCGCTGTCGTATTCCGATTTCGCTCTATAAAATGGAATTATCCGTTCCCACTGACCCAGTTGACAGGATCGAACGAAAAGCATGTAGGCCGTTGCTGCAAACGCATCATTAAGTCTCATTCACTTGTGTCCATAAGATATTGAATACTTGAATCATATACACAGGTGGACGTGAAAAAGGTCACTTCATCGAGCATCGAACTAACAAAATTGGACCAAATTCTTTCTTTATTCGGATTGCCAGGACAAATCCCGACTCAAAGCTGTCACCTCGTCGTGGTGGCCGGGCTTCTGTGTTGCAATGATCCTGCGGGCTATACTGGCTGGAACTCAGTTCCTAAAGGTTCAACCATGCCAGGAAGGCCAACGGGGAGCAGCCCGACGAAGAACAGCGAGTCCCCGTACTGCGAGTAATCGTATTACGAGGCGGTCTGTAGGTAAAGTCGTACTGTCCTCTGCGATAGGAGTGTGAAGGCAGTAAG
>SJOL01009866.1:848059-859955 GCA_004794785.1 Opisthorchis felineus
GTAAGACAAGGCTGTCCTCTTTCCCCTTTCCTCTTCAACTTTGTTATTGATATGCTGCTTGCAATTTCTCTGCCTGCCTCTGAAACCTCGGGAGTTGAAATGCTCCCGGGACGTTCCCTCACAGACATCGAGTATGCAGACGATATTGCTCTCGTTGGTTCAGATCCTTCCCAAATGCAAACGATTTTAAATAACCTAAATAACTCTGTCGCATGCGCTTCACACCTTCAAAGCGTGAAGTGGTGTTACAAGACTGGGTTGGATCAACCCCCTCACCTCATGCTTGCAGACGAGCCAGTCGACGTGGTAGATTAATTTGTTTACCTGGGCAGCTGCATAAGTTCCGGTGGACTGGCTGGAGATGAGATTATTTGTCGAATCGGAAAGGCCGGGGCAGCTTTTGCCAATCTCCGACGCCTATGGCGCTGACGTGACCTGAGTTTGTCTGTCAAGGGAAGAGTTTACACTGCAGTTGTGCGATCTATACCGCTTTATGGATCAGAGACGTGGCCCCTGCGCGCAGAGGACATACGGAAGATGTCAGTGTTTGATCATCGGTGTCTGCGAAGCATTGGTCAGGTCTGGTGGGAACATCGGATTAGTAATGCTGAGGTACGCCAGATGGTCTTAGGAAGAAGGAACTCTCCCGCGATAGATGAATTACTCACGCTTCATAGGCTGCGCTGTTTGGGACATGTACTCCGCAGGCCTGAAGACCGTCTGCCTCGCAGAGCCCTTTTCGCCCAGCCCTGGGCTGAGTGGAAGCGGCCGAGAGGTGGAAAGTGTGCGACCTGGCAACGAAGTACGAAAACACCAACCCGTAAACTTAGTCGGGTGGGCAACTGTCGCCTGCCTGGATGGGGACCCCGGGACTCAAATCACCAGTGGTTAATGACATTGGCAGAAATGGCCCAATCGCGCAGTCAGTGGCGTTCATGCATCAAAGCTATCGCCTTCGATGCACAGCTACCCAATTTCTGAACAAACTGAACATGCCTTCGCCTCCAAGGCTTGGTTGTACGTTCCACATTCCCGTTCTCCGGTGATCGAAACTGTAGCAGCTGGAACCAGTGTGCTTATGGTACACGGTTTATAGCTGATAAATTGAATTGAATTGATTGCCAGGACAAATAAACAAAGGGCTCAACAGCTGTACATTCGAATACAGTGCAATTAAATTCCATGTTTAATTTCTTAGAGACCAGTTCCCTCTGTTAAAGAGCTATAATCACCTTACCGACGCCTTTATGCTTTGCTTGATGGAAGTATAGTGTCCGCCATCTATTTTGACCTCAGAATAGCCAAGTGAATTGTGTTGTTTTTAGGATGTCCCAATGTAGCTGGATGAATAGTTGTAAGCTTGCGATCGCCGTGCACAACTACGCGGTCGTTATGGAGAAGGGATGGTCGTAGTACAGTTGTGCTGCCCCAATCCTATTTATGTCATCGATTTAATGTCGTCCCTTAGTTCTGCAGTTCAGTTAAACATAATCCTCCTTTTCCAGGTTCTATATTTGCCACAGACGAGGAATTTATAAAAAAAGCCACGGATCGACTAATCGATACTGCCGGGAACTTTTACGTGAACGTACAATCTACGGGATCTGTCGTTGGCCAACAACCGTTTGGTGGAGCGCGGCTGTCCGGTTAGTTTATTCGGCTTCTATTATGGCTTACTTTTGCTTGATAGCCTGGTTTGGTTATTTTTCATGGGACTTTCAGGTTTATCCAAGATGGCCAATGCTTGGAGTCTACAGAATATCCCTAGGCTTAGGCGACCGGGAGAATTAATAATTAGTAAGGTCTAATGGGTAGTATTTTGCCACAAGGAAGACTTAGAATGGGTGTTATCTTCCTTCTTGTGGAATTCCGATACCCGGCTGGTAGTCTACAACAAACTGATTAGTTCGATATTTGGGGTGATCAACGTCTAATTCACCTCTTTCAGTATGTCACCCCGTTCGGCTCGAGCCACACACTGTCCCGAAAATCTGCTTTCCATTTATCTTTCACACAACCGAAATGTACGCTCATTCATTTACGCGTAAGATTCAGAAACCCTATGCGTCATATGCGCGCATACCGGCTCACATGATGCGACGAGCAATCTTCCCTCTCACCAGCCAAATCGCAAAAATAATTCACCACCTTAAGAACCTCAGGGTTCAAACTTACTCGCAATTCCACGTTTTGCAGTCAAAGACAGTGACAACTAACTCAGCCGACTAATATCTTACTGAGCGCTGTACTGGTATCCTTCAGCCACTTAAATCGAAGAAACCCCGCATGAATGACCCCTAATTCCGCCCGATCACCTATACTCTCGTGTTGGAGTGAACAGCAGTCCAACAACAGTCCAACTCTGTCCAACAACACGTGGCGTGAAGGCAAGACTGGCCCAACTGCCTGATGTGACGGTGACGAGCGCACACCTGTGGCAACGAATTACCGACTGGAGGACATGTAGTCTCCTTGGTACGTGCTGGTCGCGCCTTCCTTTGGACCAACGGTTCACTGTCTAACCTGTAATTCATTTAGTCCAGTGTGAAACCGAGTAGAGGTCAGTCCACGGGATGCTAAATACACAGTTGTCGATCACCCAAATGGAACCTGGGTCTCAAAAGTCTCCCTCCCAAAACGGACGCCAGGATCCTTAAAACGATGTTCTGAAGAGAGGAGATCAGTTCAGAAAATACTAAACACGCAGCTACCAATCGTCTAAGTCAGACTTCTTAAAACGTACCCATAGAACGAAGTTTTTCAACACGACGAATATGACATTGCCTGACATCATCTTCACATCAAGAGAACAGCTGAAGATAAAGTGTGCTAACACAATTCGGAAGCTGACAGATTGCAACGGGAGTCGGTTGAACTGCATACTGCACAAAAACAGCGACGTGAAGATCAATGGATCCATAATTCAACAGGGCCGCTTTCGTGACTACACCGAGCAAGTAAACTCATTAGAATAAGTGCTCGAAAAATTCATCGCCTTCTTGCTTATGCATCGCTATTTTCCATGTGACATCAAGTGACCTTCTTTGAGACCTATTTTGGAAACTCCGCCATTCATTTTTCGACTTGGTATTTGAGTTGACAAATGTCCGCCTGTTTTGCGTTACGACTGCCTGATAAAAAAGAAATCAAGTGACAACAAATCTTTAGGTGTTGCCGGCCGGTTTCTCTTCCAGCTTTATCTATCGTACACCTCGAGAAGCACCCTTTGAGAGTTACTTCAAGATGCAAGAACCAAACAGGTAGCTGCGTGTTTAGTATTTCCTGAACTGATCTCCTCTCTTCAGAATATCGTTTTAAGGATCCTGGCGTCCGTTTTGGGAGGGAGACTTTTGAGACCCAGGTTCCATTTGGGTGATCGACAACTGTGTATTTAGCATCCCGTGGACTGACCTCTACTCGGTTTCACACTGGACTAAATGAATTACAGGTTAGACAGTGAACCGTTGGTCCAAAGGAAGGCGCGACCAGCACGTACCAAGGAGACTACATGTCCTCCAGTCGGTAATTCGTTGCCACAGGTGTGCGCTCGTCACCGTCACATCAGGCTGTTGGACTGCTGTTCACTGCAACACGAGAGTATAGGTGGTCGGGCGGAATTAAGAATCATTCATGCGGGCTTTGTTTTATTTGGGTGGGAACAAACAATTAGCGAATTTCCCGTTTTGCGGACATTCCGCTTCCTTGGTGAGTGAATCCCTTAATCGCTCTTTTATTTAGTTGGTCAGTTTGTCCTTTTCTCTTCCGGTCAGCCCGAGCTGGAGTACGAATTGCATGTTTGGTTTCTCGGCGCTGCGGTTAAGGGGGTTCAGCTACTTACCGTATGGCTACAAGGAAGGCTCCTCGTGGTCGCTTATTTCTTTGCATGCTAAGGGTCTTTTGTATGCTGCGCTTTCACGCATTGATGTACGTTTCCAGAAACAACATACGCATGTGCGCGCGTACTCAAGTGTTCAGGATTGAGTGGTCACCTGGCTGCCGAACAGTTGGATACCCAATTTTTGTTTCAGCCGCGCTTTGTGACCTGCGGGAGGCGTTGCTTTAGTAATCACGTTACCTAAATATTTTAAGTAGTAAAACTGTTCTGTTTTCATCTATCCCGTATGGATCGCGTTGAACTGTCATTCGGCTACTTCACTTTACACTAGTTAGAAGTATATGGACTCTCTCGGGGGAATACGGTTTTTATTGAGTCCGCTGCACATGACGAACACCCAATGTCTATTTTTCTGTACGTTCGCTTGTATGAGCGAACCATGAACAAGCAAGCTAATACGTGGTCGGATCCTGAAACGCTCTCCAACCGTGACAAATGTATATTTAACAACTTATGGTAGTGGGATGGTTATAAAACAGGGAGAAAAATATGACTTTCCGGCCGATCTGCTTCTTTCAGGGTTCAAATTTTTAGTGACTGAAGGGCCGCTAGAAAACCCCTTTTGAGCCCGATCTCCACATCCGATTGTGCTGATCTGCCACCAGCACTTAGACCGGTACCAAATTCTAATATACGCTTAAACATAATCGTACCTTAATCGTAAACATAACCGTAGTAGATTGCAGGTAGTGACTTCCAGAGGGCCAGATTAGAGCTTACAACTGCTCGGCTTCTAAAGAGCACGGCTGTAACCTTTTCGGTCGTCGTTGCTTGGGTGTATATCAAGTAGCGGTTCTGACGCAGTATCTTGTGGTAGTGTGTGTCGGTGCATGGTCAAGCTGCCTCCGTCGTAGCAACAGTATTGCGGAATTTGAATCGGTCCTTGTACTCCATATTTTTATGCCGTCTACGAGACGTAGCTAACCTCTGCATATTCTTCATCTGGTGTAGTCCCTCCATGTGCAGTGGTACACTGTATAACCATCGCTTTCCATTCGTGGTCGCACACGTGCGGTTTGAAGGACATTGAAGGATATCGAAGTAAGCTCGCTGAACTAACTACGAATGGGACTTAGCATACCCATGATCGAATCACTGACTTGGTTAACTTGGACTGCTGTTCTCAGGGCTTTCTATACCACAACACCTAGATCTCTTTCGCACCGTAACAACCCGAGTACTATCCTATAGAAATGGAAAGATAGATACCAGTTTCACTTCCGCTATGCAGTTACGTGCACTTTTCCAATGATACGAAGAGTTCGTGTGTTTTATCACTGTACACAGCTATTTCCACCGTCCTGAAGAATGTCCTGGCCCTCTTCACCGAAGTTTTCTTTCCAGATTTTGATGTCCCCCCATAGGCCAGACACGAGAACTGGATCTTTTTGAGCAGATCATTAATGTATAGTAAAACAATGTTGGGCCGGGGAATAATCATTTCGGCACGTCACTGTAAGCAACTAATCTTATCGATACACCTTTGACTCCGACGAAAATCTACTATCGGACTAAGAAGTTCGATGTGCAGCGTAGAGTGTCGCCTCCAATCTACTGCGCGATAGCTTGCCGAAAGTCTTGGTCAAGTCACCAAAGTCAACGTCGATCCACGAGACTTTAGCTGCAGTTCGTCGTTCTCTGGCTCCTGATAGGCTGGTCGAACAAGAATAGTTCAGACGGATCCGTGCTCGCAGGTTACGGCAGATTTTTCCTATACAAGCGATATGTACGGCCAGAAACGATCCCTTTCAGCACTTAGCGAGACTGTTGTAACTAAGTGCTGTCCCTTATCCAGTGCCTTAGTGTCGGAAAAAAAGAATCACCAACAAGAAAAACAACAGGTTTATTGCAAACAAGCGAGTACAAAAATCAGAAGGGGCATCGCGGTATTCAAAGCGCACTTTTGACCTTGATCCAGGCTATCTGATCGGCGTTGTATAGACACCCATCACAGTCGACCGCGCTTCTGTAGCATGCCTGAACACTCATCATCGTCGGCCGTTGCTGAACTGATTGACTGATTAAGCATCCAATCGGCAGCTGGCTTTTCTGACCCAGATGCTTGACGGCTTTCCTGTTGTGATTTTCGTGGAGTTTGAGAGCCTCAGTGAGCTTCGGAATTTTTTTCAGGAATCTGACCTTCCTGATAGACATTAAGCTGACTGTTCGACACGACTCAATATATTTACTCCCATATTTAATCATTCGATTGATCACCACTCAATTCGTATTTAACCGTCCTTCCTTCGCTCCTGGTACTACCGAGCATTGTATCCAGTTATCCACTTAGTATTTTGTCAACTGGTTCTCATATACCATAGCAGTAGCGGAGTGTGATGAGGACGCACTGTCCCGTTACATGGGCCATTTTGCGAATACCAATTAATTTTTTCAAACCAAATTGAGCGCGTTAGCTGATTTACTATGACTGAGCTCTGTGGAATCCACTTAATAACGGGCACCACTCGACCAACACTGGGCTCAGTTCATTCTAATTTGGGAATACAGGACCTGAACTGTGTCCATGAGTTAGCTGAGTACTTCCCATTTTTACAACTGTTGGTGAAGCCAGTCTATGCTGAAAAGCCGAGGAGCACTGTACAGCACCTTCATTCTTATTGGGCATCATCAGCAGTGAACATCTCACAAAACACCAGGGAATTTCGAACCCGCGACCTCCCGCCTAGTAGTTTGAACACTTGACCGTTCGGCTACGAACGGCTGGTCAACAGTATTCCTTTCAAAGGGGATCTAGCCGGGAAACGTCTGACTCGGTCCGACTCGTCTAACTTCACACATTTCCGTGAACTCCTCCGGCCATTGCACTCAAAGTGTGGTTTACAACTACTCAGTTGATGCCCCTACCCTTTCGGTGCCTAGCTACCATGCCACCCGAAGAAAGCACGAAGGCTGGTTGCCCAAGCCTGGACAGGAGAAGTCGAGATGCAGAGATCGGGTTCGAACCACGGACCTTTCGGTCAGTAAATTCGTGCTCTTATCACTGAGCCATCTCGCCTCCTGATGCCCCCACACCTCAATGATAAGTTGCTTGTCCATTCTCAAGGCATGGTAGTCTGCTCCTTCACTTGTTGTTGTATAGCAGAATGTGGGGCGCACGACTGTACCAACCTACTATCTGTCTGCCCAGATCCGTTCAGTATCAGTGTCTGGCGAAAGCTGGAAAAAACGCGATTCGCTCACTTAGCCGGGCCGTCCACGGTAACCGATCGTGACGTAAACAGGTTTCACATTTGTACCGGCAAACTGCGCCTTATCTTTATTTTATCCGCATTTGTCGTGTGCTCTTAGTTTTCCAATCCCGCGATCTGTATTGACCAGAACGAGAGATCGTGTAAACATCAATGTTCCTCGAATTGCGTTCGGTATTTTTCCTTTATTTAAACCTTCGTTCATGAGCAACACTGTAGATTCCAACTAGCCACGAATGTCTTTTCTCAACAGGACTGGCACACTGTAATGCTACCTTTCTGCCTAGAAGTAGTAATTCTATTCCTCATAAGGTCCTTTCCCTTGCCAAGTTGTTGGTCATGTTATTATTAATGCAATCCAGTAGTGCTTCTGCTTGATGTACAAAGTTAGGAAAGCAGAAGTTGCAGCTAACTTATTCCTCTTGGATTAGTCTCGTTGAGGGACAGCAAGCTTTCAATTGAGAAAAAATAAAAACGCGAAAGTTATTTGATACGGTTAGCCTGTTTGTCGGCGCGACGTGCGTTATTCCCCCCTTAATTTATGTGCACTGAATTACAACTATTGGAATTCAGTTGTATCAGTTATGCAATCGCTGCATCTGAGACAGCCGTTGGTGTTGTTACCGTTTCCGTTGCAGAGTACAACGAAATCAGAAATAAGATGCACATCGAATCAAGCTTCGTCAATTGCAAATCATCTGAATTTGTTCTTCCTGACTGCAAATGAATGCACTATTCTCATAACCGTTAAGCAACGTAGGGATGAAAGTATCATGTGGAGTGCCAGTCGCCGATATATGACTCACGTATGTTTTGTGTCACGAAGTGACAAGTAAATTACCTCGGGAAGATGCTGTCCTTGTGAAGAGGTGAACACTAGCGGACTACGAGGACTGAAGATTACTACTCACAAATGAATTTTAGTGGTTGGAATGCACAGCACGAAGAACTGTCGAGGGTCCTAGTTTAGACGGAATCGTGGCCGTTCCTTGCATTGGGAAACATGCAATTGTATATGCAACATCTGCACTTTGTGTACACAGTGATTCCCGTTCGGAACCTTTCCGATGATAAGCGGACGTTTTATTTCCGCCAGGATTTAGTGGACATTGTCTCCATTTCCGCCTGATGGTCTCTGAGGCGAATCGGTGTGCTCCCTCCTGCTTATCATTCATTGTTCTATCTTATTTATCTGCCATTTCTCTCATAACAAAGTCCCACAATCATTCCATGACACTATCTTGCCGTTCAGTATACAGTGAACTATATTTAATGTTCATGTCCGAGGAGCGAATTCATCCGCGAAGCGAGCAGGATTCCGTCGTGTTATTTTTCTTTGCACTTCAATATAAGCTTATTCAAGCACTACAGAACATACCTCCAATAGTAACCCCTCATCGACAATGTCCAATCTTGTGTTACATCAATGTAGAGAAGTTCCCCGTAGAAACAGTGCCATTCGAGATCGCCTGATCCATTACTTGCAGTGGGTATCATCTGTTGGGGAGAGACTCCGAGGAACCCTACTCAAAATGAGCTTCTCACCAGTCGGCCAAACAAGGAGATTTTACTTTTGCCAGTCGAGGAGACATTATCTGTGCGCATAAACCTAACCCACCCGTTCACTCAATCGCGATATCGAAAACTAATCTAGCCTCTCACTGTTGTTTTTGCTCGTCAAACTGAGCAAACCTTTTTATGCACGGAACGCACAATTGATATCCAAACAACCGCAGTGAATTTGCGTTAGTGATTTCCCTCCTTGGGTCAATAGGCATATACGTCCAACTTCGTTTTCCGTTTTGCAGGCACGAACGACAAAGCTGGAGGCCCACAATACACGCTGCGCTTTACATCCCCGATCTCTATCAAAACTCAGCAACTTCCAGTCCCATCGTGGAAACAGGCCCATATGCTTTAGTTCGCACTGTATTCTTGATCCGAAGGGCTTCACTCCCACATACCTCAGTTGTCAGTTTTTTGTTGACTTGAAATTTCCCCATATTAGTTTCGGTTTTTGCCATTTGGAAGTATTTTAAAGTCATTGGCTTGCTTGAACTATTGAGTTCTTGATCCGGCAAAGATGCTTTGTAATACATGGATTGTCCGCAACGTGTTCTTATGACTTCCAGGAGGCTTGGACTGAGACGTGTTCATCAAATGCGGAACATACTGCAACATAAGCTAGCCATGTCTTACGCATGTCGGGTCATCTTGTCATCGAGATGAGTGCGTTCTTTACACCTTCTTCAGAATGGCTTACTGCAAAGTAGACATATGGCTTATCAGAAGGATATGAAGGAAGCTACGAAAAACCTTGGGGCGGTCAATGGAGATCGGTTTCCAGGATGAAGTAGAACGTTCTTACAAGTGAAGTGTGTGCTACCACGCAGGAATGAAGTTATTCTGAGGACTAAGGTTCTTATCTGTCAGCATGCTATCTGATCTGTTTTATTTTGTGCTTGAGAAACCTGGCCGATGCGTGTCTCGGACACCCACAATATGGAGATTTTCGATCATTGGCGATCACTATCTGAATGCGTTTTTAGGACACTGTGCAGAATGAAGAAGTCCGCCGTCGGTGCTTTGGGATCGCTCGATTCGAACAGCTAATGCAACAACGTCGGCCCCGATAGTTTGGACATGTTCACTGCCCACGTGCGGACATCGTCAGAGGTGTTCTTGCAGTGGTGTGACAGATGAAGATATTTAACGAATCTCTATGCCTCAGATTGCCATTGCTAAGTTGAGACACCTATGACGGCATATCCTTGAATCTCAAGGGGCGTGTGTACCGGTTGCCTTGTTGTATGGCTGTGGGACGTAAGCCTTTGCAAGCAGAACAATCCACTGATATTTAAGACACAGCTGCATTTGTGGCAGTGGAGTTGAGGAGCGCTGACGCCGAAAATGTGCGTGCAACGGAAACAACGTCAGTGGAGAACCGCTTCAGTATGACGTTTCGTTGGCGAGCTAGAAATTCTAGACTAAAAATCCGGTGCTCGCCCTTTCTTGCTAAACTAATTCCATGCTGTTTTCCATGTCGTCAATTCTGTTGACCGCCTTCTTGGGAGTCGTCCTCATTCTCCTTATGGCAACTCAAGTGAGTACAGTCGACAGGTTTCCAGCAGTATTTTGCCAGAAAACGAGTAAAGAATAAAATCAGCTCGAACATTTTAGGGTTAAAATTGTATGAAAAAGCTCAGCAGCCAATCAGCACGGCATGAGATCCGACTTCTTAAAACGGTGCCAATTTTTAAGACTTCGAACCAACGAAAAACGATGGACTTTTGTGGGAGTACTTTGAGAAAAGCAATTTTTCCAGGTGCGATCTCCCGCAACCTTGAGTGTAGTAACTGAGAGATAATTTTTTGAACAACGAAGTGACGCATCACTATAAGTCCATAAGCTGCTGTGACATGGCACGCCATTGAGTTTTTATAATTGAGTTATTCGAAATAACATAGAATGTAAATCCTAAATACCTGTCTGTGGCTTAGTAGTAGGGCAAACGAAAAGGGAATTGGCCCACACTATCATCAAGGTGATCGTGTTAGCAGCCTGTCTTGGAAGGAACTTACCTGTCGTTTAGGAGCGAACTAATCTGGTCCTTTTGATTCCAACCACGTACTCCCTCTGTCAAAACCAGTAAGGTTCGATTGTCGAAACAACAGTGCAAACAGGGGACGCCGTTCGTCACTTAAGATAAACCAGCTAATGAAGCACGGCCTACTTGTAGACAAACACGTGACTAATACACTTGAAAACAGTGAACGCCCACCACAGTAAATGTGTGCAACGACGGCGATGACGGCAGTCATTCTTGCTGGTTCTTTCAGCCCACGCCTATTCCCAAGGTGAAACCCTAAGTCTGGTTTGCCTACCTAATTACAGTCATTTGTGTACTATCAAAAGTCCGTGCATGCAGCATTAAGTTCGGGCTAACTAGAATGGACTATGTGCGTCAATCCTAAACTGTCAGCTACGAAGAGAGAAATGTTCTTGAGGTACGGATGTCGGAAAGCCTAGTTTGTGTATGTGCGCGCACATCTGGTGGGAGTCGGTCATGATGAACAGCTACTATCATTGCCAGGACGGAAAAGTATATTCCCACCAATCTTATCCTATGGAAATTGACAATGGCAGTGTAGTAACAATAATGATTCAGCTGTAACACCCTTTCGGTGCCTAGCTGCCATGCCCACTAAGCGATGAACCTAATTGTTAGTTCGTCATACTTTCGGGGGTTGTGAGTTCATCAGCTCGGTGTGAATATACAATATTATTGATTAGGTCCTCGAAAGAGCATGCAGATTCGGCTGTATTCAAGAGGTAGTCGTATTTCGGAGGAAAGAATAGCTATGCACAGCCACACGGTTCTATTGGATGAATTGTTGGATAGGGGGAATGCTGCACCCCAAATCCTATGGTACTTAATTTTCACTAAAATGACTGAGTTTTACAGGGTTCACGCAAAATCCCTAACCGCTACGAATTCATAAGGGATACTACGGGCCTTGATCTAAAATCATTTCACGCATAAAATGCTGAGAACTCGGTGTCGGTAGTTGTGGACAATTAGTTCAAAGTGATGGGTGGCTATATGCAACTGAGGCTGACAGACTAATGGCGGATGCTGTGGGCTGTGACAAAACATCACGACTACATCTCAGCATCCTTTAAGCTGTAATTGGTATGGGGCAACTCCAGTTTCTGAAAACAATAGTGAGAATCAGTCGAACGATCGAGTGTCAGTAGAAGCTGGTTACTGGAATAGCACATATCCACTAAT
>SJOL01009866.1:871466-900344 GCA_004794785.1 Opisthorchis felineus
TTTTTTTGAATGAGCATTATCATCAACTCTCCCTGACTGTCTGGGACAGTCTCCTTTTCCCAAATGCAGGCAAACATATCACACAAGCGCTGACTGAGGACTTCACCTACATCTTTGAACAACGCGGGTGGGAAGTCATCCAGACCAGATGCTCGATGGCGTTTGAGAGTAGGTATACACTCATAAATATCTGGGGCTATAGGGGGTTACAGTTTCCCCGTCCAGCGTTCTACTTCAGCGGTAGGCTCCAAATGAGTGGCAGCGGGTGGCCACGATAACTGTTGTTCGGAGTATTCGGTCCAACGGTAGAGGCGTCCATCTTTATTCAAAATGGTCGCACCACTTTGATCCTTGATGGTTTCGCTCAGAGGTGGTTCCCGGGGACCGGTCGCACGGACCAACTGAAATAATCTTCGGGCATTCCAGGCTTTCTGAACCTCTTCTATTTCCTTAGCCTTCCATGTCCACTGGACTTCACGGTCGTCTCGCACACTCACTTTCACTTGACGTCTGATAATCCGCCGGTCAGGTTATGTTCGGGACCGGTCGGGATATTTCTCCGAGACTTAAGCAGTGCCACTGTTTGGTCTCATATCCAGTGCTTGAGTGGGCCTGGTAGCGCCGTGCCAGAGACAAGACTCCCAGCACTGTGCAGAGGTGAGGATCTCGTCCCAGTGTGAATTCACACCTGATGCTGAAGCAGTTGGAAGAGACTCCAGAAGATGATTTTGTTAAATTCGGATCTGTTAGTCTCTTAGTTGCCAAGCGATTTATCTGCACCTTACGCGGCCCTGAAAAACGAAGGGAGAAGCGACTCCGGACGAGCGTGTTGTCAGGATCCACAAATGTGTTCCAAAACAAGCGGCGTTCAGCTATTTATCCGCACTATCGGTAACTGACCGCAATGTGATCAATATGAGTTCGTGGCGGGCACGACGTTTGAGGAAACCATGCGGTCACAAGACTTCGTTTTTTTTCAGAAGTTGATACCAAATAAAAACAGCCTGTGGTCGGTATACAGCTGAGGCAGTCGTTCAAATAAATAAATAATGTGTCGTTCAGCTGCGACATCCTTTCGATGTCTAGCTGCCATACCACCCGAGGGAAGCACGAAAGTTAGGATACTGCCATGTTGCCCAAGCCTAGACAGGAGAAGTCGAGATGGAGAAGTCGGGTTCGAACCACGGACCTTCCGGTCAGTAAATTCGCGCTCTAATTACTGGGCCATCTCGCAATCGCTTACCACCGTCCGTACGTAACGAGTCCAATCCATGTCGAGGACCTAGCTGAGTCTCAGAAGCGCCAAGTTCGCCCACTTGTGCATTCAGATCCCCGGCAACCACCGCAATATCTTCTAGCTCGCCGCAACAGGGCATTCAGGATGTCAGTGGTCAGAGCTACAGTCAGTTGGGACGTAAGCAGACACGACAAAAAGACAACGATCAACTTCCCCCTTGAGAGAATCCCTCGCGGACGTTTCCGAACGAACCGCACAGAGGTGACTATCAACGGGTATCCAGTAAGCAAGGATTCCTGCACCCGGTGACTTAGGACGATACCATACCTGCACATCCTGCTGCAGCCTCTGGATCGCCAGAGGGTCACAGCCGGAAGCGAGTGGAGAGTAATGGGGCGATTAGCTCAATCACTGTGCCTACATTTTGAATTCTTGTTTCTGATATACAGTACAGGTCAATGCGAAGCGAGTCCAGTGCGAGAGCAAGAGAAGCTCGTTGTCCTACTTGCTTAAGAGTGCGGACATTGAAGGCAGCCAGAGAGACTGGGCGTCGTGAGTTGGGATACTGACATGGTGCCCACACCTAGACAGGAGAATTAGGGTCCTCAACCAAAGCCTCTGGCTCAAAAGCCTGACCGCAAGACAGCGGAGTTTGGTGGGAAATGAAAGTGCATTTCAATTTTTACAGAACAAGTCACCATATATGTTCCAACCCCCCCCCCCCCAACCTGGAGGACCAGAAGACTGTGTTTGTCAGACCTCTAACCAGTAACCAACTTGGCACAAGAAACTCTGCGAGTGTCGCAAGGACACGGCCAGTATAGCTCAATGGATCGCGGAGGTACGCAAACCGTCACATCACTGTAAGGTCCAGTTTCTTTGCGCAGTACCTGATTTGCCTCCGCTTAAACGTTCCGTGGTTGCCCATGTGCGGGCACCCAGTGGCCCAATCATTGTTAGCCACCATAATCTGGCAGAAACACAATTCCTTCTGTTAGCCCCAACATTCACGATGACGTAGTTAATTTGATGTATCACCATCGTCCGTCACTGTTACCCTGAAACCCTATCAAATTAGCATCTCCGGCCCTGTAATCCAGTGTTTTGAATTGACGGCCAGGTGAATTTGTTAGGTTTTGGTCTTCGAATCACTTGATTTAGTCGCCAGACTGAGGCCTTCTTGCTGAGACGAACAACAAGCGGTTCCCAGGACTAATCATGACCGTGCTAATTTAATTGTTGCGCTTGTGTTACTTTATACTCACTGTTTTCTACTCTACCATTTCAGACCATGTCCTTCCGTTATTACCCGAGTAAAACGCAAATCACTCAAATCCCGTATTTATTCAGCATTCAACCTGGTGCTAAATACTGAACAGAACAAGCGCCATACAATACACAGAAACGTCACGTCATACCATAGCCAATCTCGACGTACGAGACAGTTCCCGACCTGAATTGAAAGACACGCCTATTATGCCTTCAAACGTTTTAACGTAAACGGTGACAGCCGGCTTGTCACATACCAGACATCCATTTACAAAACTGGTCTTCAGCCATTTTCCCCAGAGAGCTAGGCGTAATGATAAACGAGTACGAAGACCTCATTTTCGCGCCAGCGAAATGTCTTAACATGACAAGAGATACGTTCTTAGGATTAGGAGTGACCACACTTCATAAGGATCCACTTGGTCTCAGGTCGACATTGTGAGGCCACACCAAGCCTTGCGTGCACCACTGAACATCAGCAGGCCTGGAGAATAATATTTGAGTTCCTGCGCGCCAGAGGACGGCGCACGGGCACGGAAACTACAACTATCTGTCAAGAGGGAAGCTCACGCCCCACCAAACAAACGGATGGACTGAAAAACTTAAAGTTGAGAGGAGAACACCACATTGTTACGGGATGTTCAATTGCGCATTGTTGCCCTAACGGGTCATGTCAGATAAACTAATCAGCGCCAAAGCAAAATTCAACGATTGCTTCGTCTTGGGATCCTTCGACAAACACAGCTCATGGATATCACAGACATAGACGACTTCCGGAACGGAGACTCGCACCATTGTGACGAGCAGTGTATATTACTTAGATTTACGGATACGAAGAGCTGTCCGATGCCACATCTTGAAGATCACCGGTAGTTTGAAAGGCACAAGACAGATTAATAGGTCCCCGTGATTGAGCAGAATACGCCTACGATAGCGGCTGTTACACCATTTGGTATATTAGCGTTCTTCTACAGGCTTCCTGATATAGACAACGTCCCTCAGACGTTTCGGCTTTTTTCAGATTCCATCTGGCTACAAACGGACAATATCCTGATCATCAGCTTTTTGGAGTACCATCATCCCCAACATCGCCATCAGATCATCGTCCCTATCAGTCGACACAGCGAACAGTCACTACTGATCAAGGTGAACTGGGAACGTGTCTTCTCGACTTTGACGGGCATCGGGTTTCATCATCGGGGCCAGAAGCTCTGCCATCAAAGATGCAGACGTGGACCTGGCATCAGACCCACCTAAACAGCTGTACGGATTTTGTAGCTGTTACTGACTAAACTTCGGCTGTGTCACCATAGCATAACCACTTAATAACATTGTGGAGGGGGAGAATAAAAACGTTCTGCTCAATGAGAGTAAATATCGGGCTATCAGTCATCTGAAAGGGACCGTCACCAGCATAGCCTCTCTAGACCATCACAACCCTGAGGCGCCACATCATTTACCACCGGTGCACTCGACATAGCCCTAGGAACACTGCTACAGGAATTCGCCAGCATTAAGACGACTGCATTCCCTTACAAACTTCATCAACACCTTGATACAAGCTAGAGCAGTTTTTGTGGCCATGTTGTCTATCTACTCCGCCATGTAGTATTTCTGATACACCGGAATATAGGCTGCCATAAGTCTATTCTTTATTCCATTAGCTCCACACCAGATATTGTCCACGAGAAAAAAACACTTAGGTTACATTAATCAACTTACGGCCGACATGTCTTAGATGTGCAGAATGACATTCTCACCTGAAGGCCCATGTATCAGTTAGAAACTTTCACTGGCAACGTAACGCGCTACAGAGTAGACATTCGTCGCCGGAAGTTCGCCCTACTGGACATCCGGAACCCTACAATGACCTATCAAAACAACTTTCCCGTGGATTTAATGCTACCTTTCGTCTGCCAGGTGAGAGAGTAGCTTCTGGGCCGCCCTGATGTTTCGCCCGTGGTAACCACGCTGAGAACGTGGCACCCTAAGGGCACAAACCGGGAGATGAGAGAAACCTGCGTACATTCCTGAAAGCCTACATAACCAGGACTAACGTATTTGCGAGAAGAGGTAATGTTAATCAACCGCCCCAGACTCTGTATACAGGGTCACACTGTTGCTGGCTGCCTGAAGACTTCTAGCACCAACGGGAACTTCATCGAAGAATGTGCCCAACACCGGAAGCTGCGACAGCTTGATCACCTATTGCACATACTGAACCACCGTTTGCTGAACGGTGCTGTTTTCGTGCGCAATTCAGATCAAGCAGGCGACCAATCTTTGGCCTGAAGAGGGACATAAAAGCGATAATGAAAAGTCTGGGCACTGTCTGTGCGACTTGCCTTCTAGGATTGGGTCCGCGGGATCCCACTGTGCAAGATTAGGTGCGCTGCAAGATGACTGCTAATCGGTGTCAGTTTGTATCCAAGGTGTCCGAATGGATGTCTGGAGGAACAGACACCTGGAAATGATTGTGGTAAAACAATCAAACAATCATTCGGCTGTAGCATCTTTGGAGGCCCAGCTGCCATGTCAACGGAAAGAGGCACAAGGGCTGAGATACTGCAGTTTGTCCAAGCCTAGACAGGAGAAGTCTAGATGCTGAGGTTGGTTTCGAACCACGGATCTTCCGGTCCGTCAGTAGGCACCTTAACCACTGATCTATCTCGAGCTAGCATTAGGTACCTTCCTCCTCTGCTCTTATTACTTTCTTCACAATATAGGGCTTCCAAATAAACTATGGCTGTACAACGGCGAAGCATCAGTGTTGAACACTTACCTTGTACTGTCGCCGATGATTGTAACGCTGCACAAAGATAAAAGTGCCATATTCTTGATCGGTTTCCTTAAGGACACAGGACTTCTTCACGCCCAGTCCTCAGCCTTCCCTTTACATTTCACTTTTTACTGACTTTCTTCCCTCAAATTCGTCATCTAAGTGGCAGTGTGCACTACCGGTGTGTTGCTATCAACGAGGGTGATGGGGATGATACCGCTTCCTCATTGATGTTTCGCTGCTGTATAACCATAACTTAATAACAATAATGGTATTAAATTATCACGGTAACCATAATTTATTTGAATTTGAAGAAAAAACAGAAGCGCACGGGCAAAGGACTTAATGACAGCCTACCACAATCATTTCAACGTGCTTACAACTCTATACGCCCATCTAGACACCGATATCGAGTAGTAGCCATATCTTGCAGTATCTCCAGCCATGCACAGGAGGTTCACGCGGGCTCTATTCTGGAAGGCGAGTCGCATCGACAGTACCGAGACTTTTCGCACTCTCCTTCATAGCCGCCTGCCAGGTCAAAGGCTTATCACCTCTACGCTTGCGCCACTCCACATTAGGCACGGAAAACAGTACTCTCAAACGATGATTCGCCATGCACAATATATGGCCTAACCATCAGAAATCTTAATGTTGGGGACATTCTTCAAATGAGGTCCCCGTTGTACAACCGAACACCCGTTTTTTAATTGCCCCGTTGCTAATTACCCGGCACCAGCCTATACGAGCTATGGTTCTCAGACAATGGTTGTTGGAGGCCTGAAAACGTCTCAGTTCCACTGCTGGGAGAAGCCAAGTCTCACAGTCGTACTATAAAACTGCCAGTACTACAGCCCGATACACACGTCCTCTAAAATTCAGGAATATGCCTCTTGGCCGCCATGGGTTGCCTTCAAATAACCCAAGACCTACCCGTTGATAGTGGCTTCTGTGCGGCTCGTTCGGCAACGTCCGTGAGGGATAATCTCAAGGGGGAAGTTGATCTTTGTCTCTTTGTCGTGTCTGCTTACGTTCCAACTGACTGTAGCTCTGACGCAATCAAAGACAATGCCCTGTTGCGGCGGACTAAATAATCAGATATCGTTGTGGTTACCGTAGTGGACAAGGGAAAAGACTTAGCACATCTGGGACTCAGGTGGTCAACTTGTACTGAACTTGGCACGTATAGATAGTGGAAAACAACTGCTATGTGCTGATTGCAGACCGTTCTTATGCACTACTAACTGCCGAAACAACCAAGTCGTCTGGCCTCCTGGTGTCCTCTAACAGCGTTCCAGCCACTGACCCAAACTGCTCACATCGCCGTAAGTTACCGATGACGCGGATCATCAGGTGGCCATCACTCGTTTTAGGAGCCTCAATCAGAGCCTGCAGCTCATTAGCCCGACCGCAAGGCAGCATAGTACTACAGCAGCACACGTCTTTTCGGAAACAAGTCGACGTGCACGTTCCAGACCTTAACCTGGAAGACCAGAAGACTGTGTTCGTCAGACCTCTATCCACTGAACAACCTGGTATGAGAAACTCTGAGGGTATCAAGGTGAAACCATCCAGTGGTCACAGAAGTAAACATACCTCCACACCAATACAAGGTCGTCTGTTTTCAGCAGGAGGTATGTCACTTACAACTCACGGAGAAATATTGGAGACTGTGAAGTGTTTAATACTCATCACCGGTCACCTTAGTTCTGAAAAAGGACGTCTGCTGAAAACACTGCACAAATCTCAAAGGCCTCAACCATTTTGCCAATCAGCGCGATTTGTGACGCCAAAAGAGACACTATTGTTGGGCCTACTCAATCGATCCATCAGCTATAAACCGTTTATCATAGACACAATGGTTCCACTTGCTACGGTTTCGATCACTGGAAATTGGAACAGTGTGGGTTACACAGCCAAGCGATTGTATACTCAGTTAGTTCGGGAACTGGGTAGCTACGAATTGAAGGCGATAGCTCTGATGCACGAGCGCCAATGACTGAGCGACTGGGCCATTTCTGCCAGTGTCATTAAACATTGATGAGTTTTGCCCCGGGGTCCCTATACAGGGAGGCAGCCGGCGACTAAGTTTACTGGTTAGTGTTTTCACACTTCGTTGCCGGGTCAAGCACTGTCCACCTCACGGTCACCCCACTCAGCACAGGGCTGGGCGAAAAGAGCTCTGCAAGGCAGACAGTCTTCTGGCATGTCTTAACCAACGTAACCTATGAAGCGTGAGTAATTCATCTGTTGCCGAAGTGTTCTTTCTTACCTCAACATTGCTAACCCTGTGTCCCAACCAGACCCGACCAATGCTTCGGAGACGCTGATGGTCAAACACTGTCATCTTTCGTATGTCCGCTGCGCGTAAGGGCCACGTCTCTGATCCATAAAGCAGTATGGATCGTACTGCCACAGTGTAAACTCTGCCCTTGACAGACAAACTGACATCACTTCGGCGCCATAGGTGTCAGAGGTTGGCAAAAGGCTAAAGCGCCTAAAGGGCCACGCATATCAGGCTACAGTACGGAATGTGTTGTACGCTTGCGAGACTTGGTCTCTACGAGTGGGTAACCTAAATCATTAGGACCACAGCCATCTTAGAGGAGTACCTGACATTGGATGGCTCAAGTTGGGAAGTAGGTGTTTGGTTGTGCAATAGGCATTTCAGTCGCGAGGAACATCCAGGACTATCAGATTCGGTGGCAAGGCCATGTGCTACGGGTATTGGTGCCGCCCTGAATCACCTCTTCGGAATGGAATAAACTGCTATGTGGACAATATGTGACTTAAAGGCAGAGCGTGAAAGACTACGAAAAGTATGCGGGCTGTTGCACGGCCGGTCTTCCAGGATAGTTCTCGTGATCCTCCCAATCTTGATGGAGGCTCTCCCCAAGGGTGGCCTATGTCTGGGGGTCTCTCTTGGGGAGGATTACTGTATTCACTTTACCTTCTGCACTTCGACTGTCTTTCATCGCAGACGTCCATACTTCTGTCAAAGGCCTTGAGCCGGTTTATCCGGTTCCAACAGGCAGCGGCAAGTCTACAAACATCCAAGTGTTGAGCCACACCTACGATTGTCCTCGTACACTTCCAGTTCCAGCTCCGGAAGAGTGGGTCAAACAACCGCCGATCCATCAAACTTGGCGCCGCGCCTGGTAGCCGCAAGTTAAGTGAAAGGAGAGCATGTAGGAACCTCATGGCACCGAACAGCCCTAAAAGCTACTTGTCTGGATGGTTTTCGTGACCGTACCGTGACAAAAACCAACGAGCGCACTGCGATCAATAGTTTCGAACTTTCATCACTTACAGCGTCACAAATGAAGTAAACCGAAGCTAAAGAATCACCATCATCATTGACGGCAAGACAAGAAGACAATGGTGCTTCATCGTCATGTCAAACTATGTCAATTGGTTTGAATAAGGCCTTATAATGGAGGGAAAAAGAGAACGGTCATGTGTTCAGGGCAATCGGGACGGCGGTCAGACTCCATGGTCGTGATCCGAGGATCTCAGACGGACTGAAATATTCAGTCATCGGTCTCGGAGTATTGCTGCCGTTAGCTGGCCCAAGTGTGTTCGTGATGAAGTGAGTGAGAGCAGCAAGCGAAATTCATCATGTTCAGGAGGTTGAAACATGCACTAAGGATGCCCAGTGTTCAACCACAAACTCCTGTTGGCAAAAGGCTTTCCGGGAGTAGTCCATTACTTGTTAGCTCTGTTCAATAAACTGACTAGTATTATACCATCTTTCGCCACGCCCCTAGCACCTTCAAAGTGTAAAGTCATGCCTCAGAACGTGTAGTCTTTGAACCACCCTTTACAACTCAAGGAGAATTACTGGATGTTGTGGAGAATTTTACATACCTAGGTAGTTGCATTAGCTCTGACGGAAGTGTCTGATGAAGTCAGTGCACGAATCCCAAAGGCCAGAATCACGTTTGCTAATTTGCGTCACTTGTGGAATCAAAAAGGCATATCACTGGCTCTCAAGGGTTGCGTGTACCAGGCTACAGTAAGGGCTGTGTTGTTGTATGGTTGCGAAACGTGGTTTCTGTGGAGAAATGATGTGAAGCGTCTTAAGCTTTTTTACCACCGACGTCTCAGAAGCATTGCTGCTGTCGGATGGCGTCAATGAGGTAATTAGAAAACGGGTATTTGGTTGTGCAGCGGGTACTTCACTCGCGGAAAACATCCCGGATCATCAAATGCGGTGGCTCCTTCAGAATGGCAGAAACCGCGAGGTGGACAACGTATGACTTGGCAGAAGGGGGTGAAAGAGATTACGAAGAGTTTGAATGTTGTTGGTGCAGTACGCCTCCCAGGATTGGGACTCCGTGACCTTTCCTGCGCTTGGCTGGAGACATTGGAAGAAATGGCGGTTGATCGATGTCAATGGCGTTCGTGCTGTCAGTTGCTTTCCAGATTGTCTGCCTGAGAGCCTGGAGGTGTAGGCACCTCAGAATGTTCGCGATAGGCCACCACCAGGTCCCCACTCATCATCCACTCTTCTCTCCTGTTTTCAGTCTAGGGTTTGAAATATAATCAGATGAACTTTGTGGTTGTACGGCAGTGAAGCATCAGTGTCAACACTGATGTTGCTGTCTCTAGTGATGACGTTAGTGCGAAATCAAAGCAACTACTCTCCAACTGCGTGTTATTGGATGTTCGCGCTCTTCTGGTTAAGGTTCCCATGATACCCCTTGCGCGGGATTAGAAATCTCACAGAACACGAGGACCTCATTGGAAAACATGCCGTCACTACCCATTCGGACTAAGTAGTAAAAGTTTGCCGCTATATACAGGACTAATTTTGTGTGATGTTTGCAAAGAACGTTGCGCCCATTCCAATGACGGTGTCCTATTTGGATATGACGCTCAGGTGCGATAACGTCATTGCTGCTCACTCACTGGGAGGTTCGTGATTTGAACCCAACCCTGGCCTCTCAATCTCTCCTGTTGAGGCAACATCTCGGCTGCTTTCGAGTTGCATGGCAGATATACACCGGAAGGGTGTCGGCCGAAAAAAATATTATTTATTCACTTGTTTGAAACAATCCCCCTTCCCACCCTTTACTATGGCATGCTCCCTCATGGTATTAGGGCAATTAAGCGCTAGTATTTACTGCTGATGTATTACTGTCAATGTTCTTTGGAATCTTTCATCATCATCATCAGCATCATCATAAAAACTGCCCACCTGCCATACAGTGGTCATAGCTACTAAGGTCTCGTTCATTTCAAATTAATATGATTCATGCCTGGTACCTGGGACGTAGGCTGGCAGTGGAAATATATGAGTATTTATCAACCTCTGTAAAGAATCTTTGCCCAGTATGAGAGTGAACACCGAAGAGACCGTAAGAACCGTATGCTAATGACCAGTACGGTGGGACTCCTAGTCTTCATATTGTACTCTGTAAGTAGCCCGAGATCCCAGCCCACATACCGCTGGTAAGGTTAACACTCCGAGGCAATGGGTGTAGCCTCAACCCAGTCGACTTTAAGGTGTTAACGCTTGGTATCGTTCACAGGCAACCTGATATGCTCTGCAACAGCTGCTGCAGTCACGCCCTGTCTTCCTAGTTTCTCACTGGTCCCCACATTTTCAGAGCGTTCGCAGAGGGTAATTTGCATGAGTTCAAGTTTGTGGGTATCTTGTTTACATAAACATCGACCGGTGCCGGTCCTGTGACTATCCCTACGCCACCCTACCAGTGACATCCAGCCATTCGGACAGCACCTCATTTACTCTGACCCATAAGTGTCAGCCTTGTGGAGATTAGGTTTCAGAAGACAGATGGGAAACAGGTGCACTACGGGTGGATAAGTTAAAATGGTGTTATCCACTGTTTCAAGTCCAAGAACAATGTTCTTGGACGTTATATAACGTCCGTGTAACGCCTCCATTTTATCTAACCACTAGCAAAGTGGTGGCACGAACTGCTGAGTGTCATGTTTCTGGGGTATTATAAGGGCGCTCAATTTAGTGGCCTTTCCCACTACGGAAGTCCGACTCACGGGGAATTAGGGGGAATCCAAAGTTGAGAACGTCCCACTGCTCCCGGCAAAACGCTGCAACGGCCAACGGGCTCAACTAGCAAGCGATTGGTAAGTGACGGGCCTCCTGCCTATCTGCCATCCTGGTGAGCTGTGATTGGTCGAAAATTGGACATAGCAGCCAGATGTGCTCGAGATTCCGCGTGATGCCAGATACCAGTGGCGTGTCCAGAAGGCGTCCGAATTTCCAGAGTGTTATCGGCCGATCGCTAGGTGCAAACGAAAATCAGCCTCGTCGAACCTAAGACATTTTTGATGCGACGAATTTTGCAGTCCCACTGAGTGTTTGAGTGACGTTTTAAAGATAGGGGTTTGCCTACGTGAGAGGAATTTCAGGGGCACCAAACGCAGCCTTTAGGAACGTAAGTAGCGGTCTTGTCGATGGTCAGTATGCCTGAAAATCGGGATAACCTATGCATAATTTCTAACTCATAATCCTTCCAGTTTGATACTTGGATGATGTTCGCAGCCGTGGCAAAATGGACTAATTTGTTCGCAGAAATTGTCCATGACCCTAATGTTTAACACAATACCGCTTTGTAGATTCTAGCCTGCAGTGAAATCTTAGCGCATGATGGGAGATTGACGCAACTATGTACCTGCCAACTAGTATCTAATCTCACGTACGAGCAACTAGTTAGAAGATGATGCGATTTCCCCGACCAGGTTGAATATGGCTTGCGACCTTTCTGATAAGGAACCTTTCTCAATAAAAAGCACACCGTCAAGAATTATTGGTTCACTAAGGAAGTATGGGATAATTAGGGAACATGTTGCCTAATCCGCTGGCCAAGACTGTTTATCGTCATAACCATATGCGTCGTTGCTTACCTTGTCTGTTTGTCGTAACTCCCAGACTCGTACCTATGGGCCCAGCTGACTGTTAAGACATGATTATGCGCGACAGCCTGTTTTAGCGGCCAAACACAGCCCGGACGAGCCCACGTTTGTGCGCTATGCAACCACATTTTAAGAAGCACTTATAATGCTTGGTAAATCAGTCTCCGGAAACTACTTCCACTCGACGGTGAATCTGAAGGAGGTGTAACCAACTTATTATCTTGTGCTTCCTAAGCAAAATTGGTGAAACATCTTGCGGTCGCAATGCACTGTTAGTAGCACTGACGATGGGTAAACGGGTGTTTTCAGTTATCCTGCTGTTCTGAATTTGGATAAATCTGTACAGTTTATGCAGAGGCAAAAAGCTTGAAGGTACATACAACTGGCCACCAAATTCCCATGCCATTTGTCACAGATTATATGTAGAGGGTGTACCCATACACATGCAGCCAGACGGTCTGAAAAAATCTATACAAGAGGATTCGTACCGTGCGTGGTATCAACGGTGATGACGCCTGGAAACTATCCAACTAAGCCATAAGTCGCTCCCGGGCAAAACGAATGTGGCGAAAACGGCCATCATCAGATCTAGTCAAAAGTAGTAAGCTGCATTTTCAGGATTTTGTGGCCACCGAAGGAATAGTATCCCTCTCAGCGAGCAAAATGCAGACACCCACCAATCTAACATTGGAAGTCGGCATTTGACCTGGCTGTCGTGGACATCTTATGTTGTGAGCAGATCCCCAGATTTATTTACAACATACTGCGGCACGTCTGCACTTCAGAAGAGCACTGTACCAATTTATTTCGTTTCAGGTTGGCTTTGTTTGAGGGGGTCTGTCAAAAAGGAACTCACTGAGCGGGTGGCTATGTTCTGGGCAAGAGGACTTCATCGTCACTGACTAACTGTTGTCGAAGGCAAAACCTCACCGAGCATCCGCCACATAGTGCGAAGTCTATCATAAAATGACCCGAACCTAATACATGCAATGAATTTCTCCGAGATGGCTTCATTTGCATGGACGTCCGCTGCGAAATCAGAAGACCCTGTCATTCGTAAGCCGCGAACAGCTGAGGTTCTTCAGATGTAGGCGAATCGAAACAAGGTTCATGAAGGAAACTACTCACAAGGCTGCAGCACATTCAGTTGAAGAATATCATAAACAAGAGATTCAGTTGGGTCTCTCGTGAAAGCCAAATTGATTTGCAAATGAGTGTATTTCTCGAAAACAGTCCAATTTTGGTTCAAGTAGAAAATAAGGTTATAATAATAATAATAATAATAATGTTTATTCCCAACTGGTGGGTGGCATACCGTCAGGGAATCTCGGGGACTGCGCCCACCTGATGAGCCCCAAGGAGGGCGAAACCGGTCGCGGGCTGTCGAAGAGCTTTCAGCAACCCTATGAGTAGTTCCCCTTGTGAAAATATACTGCGATGTCTCGAATATCGTGCCAACTGAACCATGAGGCGGCCTGTGTGCAGCCCATCCAGTTGAAGGATATCATAAAAGAGAGATTCAGTTGAGTCTCTCGTGAAAGCCAAATTGATTTGCAAATGAGTGTATTTTTCAGAAACAATTTTCCTTCATGTACTGCTCCAAACTGAAATGCTTGATCCTTGTTTCAAAAATGGCACGCCTTAGTGTGGACAGCACATAAACGTCAATCTCTCCACACTGTCTTGCGACCTCAGCCTTCAAGAAACAATCGGAACCTCGTCGGTGATATCGGTGACCAAACATTTCTGTTCAGCATCCGTCACCACTGCTTGAAGCTGTTGAATAATTATAATAGGTTTATTTGCCAGCCTGTGTGGAACACTCCAAATTAGGTATGATCTGCTCGAAGAAGTTTGAATATGGCTGGCATCAACACAACCGCGGAGAAAACCGGGGAAACGTGCCTATCTCGTGATAATAAATTGTGCGCTGCGGAAAATGAGAACCGTTCCTGAGAATAATAACGTTATGATGTTTATTTCCCAACTTGGACAGTTGAGCAAGCGGTCACAGTCACGAGGGTTTCAAGCGCACACGATTGCGTGGAGAAATTCCCAGCCGAGATAAATGTATGTTTACATCCAAAAGTTATGGTGTTCATCAAGGCTGGATAGGCCCATTGGTGTGGCCGTTAAAGTAGATCCACGGTTAAAAAATGGGGACGGTGAACTAGTTTTAACACATGGGACCAAAAGAGCACCGTTGATAAAATAGCTGAACTTGTGAACGGGGCGGACTAAAGGCGCAGCGGAACCACGAGATGATTGTCTGAGTACGAAATCCCAAGGTACTGGACAAGGAGTGTAGTTTAACTTGAAGTCGCTGCGCGGACTAAAGAGTAGCACATTTTTGCATAAAAAGTGAAGGTAGTATGTGTCAGCGGTCAATGAATTGCTGCTGCCAGCTCCAAGCAACGGGTAGGCGAACAAAACCTATAGATACTAATTGTGAATGCTTGTATCAACGAAACAGAAAAATCCCTATATTGCATTTTTAAATGACTCTCTTGGAAGAGTGGATGCTTGTGTTTGTCATGCT
This sequence comes from Opisthorchis felineus, assembly GCA_004794785.1. Taxonomy (NCBI): domain Eukaryota; kingdom Metazoa; phylum Platyhelminthes; class Trematoda; order Opisthorchiida; family Opisthorchiidae; genus Opisthorchis; species Opisthorchis felineus. Next base: position 886,191 of record SJOL01009866.1, read on the forward strand.
TGGCTGGGAAAGTGGACTTTGCGTAGAGCAACCCCAGCTAGGACAAAGTGGCGACGGCTTTGCAAACCGCTGTGAGTAAAAAGTGTCGAAGCAGCATTCTCCGGCTACTCTATGCGTTTTTAACGGAGGAAGGGACAGCCCGTCTTTGCTCGTCCTCGAAAGGATTACTAGGTATGACAGAACGGAGACGAGCCCAACTAGCGGCTACCTGCGTAAAACAACTGTTCATTTTACGCGATGGCTTAACGGTGACTAAGTATTGATGTGAACGACCTCGTCAGGCAGCAGCGAAACATACTCTGTGCGTGGGTATTTATATATGGACTGCCCAGACAAGTGAGGGTTGAGCTCGATGCCAATCACACGAACGACCACTTTTGTAGGTGTTATCTGCGTAATATGGGATGTATTTTGATTGTGAAGGGTGAGAAACCATGGTTTTCCTCCTGTTGATATCAGTTAGAGCATTGAAGAATGCAAAGCCAGACGTTGAATAGAGCCGAGATAGAAAGCCTGGGTTGGAACCACGCCCAAAGAAGCGAGGGGCGTGAGTTGCCTTGGCACAGAAGCCTGCAATCGAAGTAAAAAATAGCGGTACCAGTCGCGGTGAGCGTAAGAGGAAGTGAGAAGGTTGGACCCCAGGCGCTTCGGTTTGTATGCTTTGGCTTCATCAAGACGGTGCACATGTATTCATTGAAATTGTACCTACTGCTTATGGGCGAGGTGGGGTACAGTGATTACTGTCCAAGAACAGTCGGGATTAAAATGGTTCCAACCGTAGGTTAGCAATCGTTGGCGCAAATTCTAAGAGCAAATAACGAGACCAGTAGCGCAAGGGCGCGACCTAGAATAGCTTACGGTCTATGTTGAAAGCCATTTCCAATTTAGAGGGTAGTGACAGGGTAGACAGTCGGCCTCCTAAAAACGGGGATAAGAGCCGAGGATGTTTCGAAGGTCAACGTGAGGGGAAATAGTGCGTATATGAGATGGACCATGTTCCATCATTTACACCAGAGGCAAAGTAAAATTTTAAGGTGGAAGTTAGATTAAAAAGTCCAAAACGGAAACAAAAATAACTAAGTTGCGTATACGACGGGGAAAGTTGGAACCAGTAGCCCGTTGACAGATCAGGTAGTGCAGAAGAATTCGGTTTAACCTAATGCTTGTCGGCCATATGCGTTTCATCCCAAGTGCCCAATAGCGAAGGTTATATGGTGGTGCGGACGATACCAGAAACAGCCACCTGATGAGGGGTGTCACACACTCTCCATATCACCCGGCAGTCGCGCGAAAACTGCAGAGTATTTTCGGGGCTATTTTTCAGGATGGATCCTACGTAGTGTTTTAAGATTGTAAACAAACTTGACGTGTTTTGGATTGAACGCTGAATAAAAGTATAGAGATTGTGCACTGTGGCCACTGTACCACACATTTTGGGGGAGCTTAGTGCGTAGACGCACCTAATATCCATGTATCTTGCTTGGAATAGAATAGGAATTGAAAGGTCATTGTTGTTGGGCGTCCCAGAAGGACTCTGGAATTAATAGGAGTGAGCCAAATCCTTCAAGATGGACAAGATTTCGTAGGCTTCAAGGATGTCAGGGTAAATATTTTTAAGGGAATTAAGCTAGCGAAGTAGGAGTAAGGGTGGATACATGTCTAGCTGAAAGTTAAAACTTGACGATAGCACCGGGGGCTTGGTGCCGACGCGGCAGGTGGCCATTGAAGGGAGAGACTTTCAGGGTGCGGCAACTGTGGTGGGGAAGTTGACAATCTGAGACCAGTCATTAACGTCCGGCTGCATCAGCAGACGTGAAAGACGCATTAGGAACTTGTATTCGGACCAGCGTACCTCAAGCGGGTCGAGAAATCGTTGATAAATTCGGACGAATGGGGTAGGGTTTGGGTGTAGGAAAGAGGCAGATAGTTACATGTATTGGGGAAGTACACAACTTTGAGGATGAGCGGCGGGTTAGACCAATGGGCGGGTAGCCAGTACCGGACTGTCATTTGAGGGGACGTCCATTTCTGTTCTGGACCACAAAGATCAACCGCCGCCATGACGCCGGGATTGGTCGGAATCGGAGGCAGCGTATCCCGGAAGGAAGATAATGGAGTCAAGCTTGAAGAAATCCGCGCTTCAATGATGCTTATGGAAGTTGGCAGGCTATATCTGAGAAAGCTCGGACGCAGTGCACGTTAAGCAAAAGACGGCAGACCTTAGTTGCAAGAAGGGAAATATTACCTGAGTTGTTGGGAAAAGGGGGGTGGCTGGTAGATAATTTGTGGCCCCAGATAGACTGGTACGGAACGAAACAAGTTCCGGAAAGTGTGGTGGTCTTGAATTGATAAGCGGAATAGAACAAGTTAAGGAGGTGTGGTTACAGACGGCTGTGATGAGCACTGATGCAGCCTACGGGTGGCGGCGCACGTGGTAGAGGGTCATTGGTTTGTCGTCGGCACTGGAGCTGGGTATAAGATTCGTGAAGTATGACTCACTTGGCAGACTTGGCGGGCTTTATGATTGCCCTAGCAATGGTAACAGTGGATGGTGCAACAAATGGCTGCCGGAAAGAAATACTCGGATGGGGTACAAGATTGACGGGTTGGTGCAGTGTTCAAATTGGGGAAGATGTTAGAACATGGCAAGAAAACGGCAAGGGTTACTCAAAAAAGGACTGGATGATTGGCCCGGGAGTGTCTTCAAAACTGGAGGGTGGGGCGGAAGCAAGGATAGGCAAACTGAGCTGAATGGAGGGGGCAATATAAGGGGCTTAGGGTGGGAGACGCTAGATGGTGGAAAACAAGGAGTGCCTGTGTAACCAGTCCTTCTGAGAGGAGGCGTGGCCTCTGCCGGCGGAGAACATAGAGATAGAAAACTAGGTACAGGTGGAGGCTGAGCCGAAGGTGGCTTTAGGAGAGCCTTGGGCTGCAGAGGTATGGATAAATGCCGAAAAAAAGCTCAGGTGGGCTGAACTTGAAAGCGGCTCAGGGTAGGTAATAGCAGCTGCGGGCCCCAAGTTTTTATAAATACCCCGTGTTCGTGGTTTCCGACGCTCTGGTGTGCTTATTCGGAAGTCGAATTTCGGTGAAGTTTGTAAACATAGAGCAAAGAGTGGGAATTCGGGGTTTCGGCGTGGCGAAGGACGTTAGTGTGTCGGCCTTTGACAACAGATGTTTCAGTCCAAGGGGAAGCTTCTGTGGAAAAAGAGAGAAATGGACAGACACTAGGTAAATCTGTCAGAGTCAAGAACCGTTTCCGTAACCTACAATCCTGACTGGGAGGATACCGAGTGGGTTTTGTTGGTAGTGAAGATTTTGTTGCAGTCGAGTTAGCCAAGTGGCCAGGCGTGACGCGGGTATGTGCCTGGAAGGTAAATGGAAGAAGTGGAAGGAAGCCTCAGGATCATGGGTGAAGGGTGCTGGAGTTGAAGTAGACGAGTAGGCTTGCTTGGTAGTTCGTACGAATCAGCACCACAGTGTACAGAATTTGAACAAAAACAAATCAGGAGTACTGAAAAATTGAGAATAAGGCGTTAGCTTCAGCACTTTTAGAGGCAGTTGCAGGCCAGAAAGGGTGCGAGGTCAGATTCTCTGGAAGATTCGGGCGAAAAGTTGGCTTGGGAACTCTGGGACGTAATACTGTGATGTTCCTTCAACGTCTTTGCATATGGGGTTGGACGGGGGGAATAACGGGTAACGACATGAAAACCATAACTTTCAAGCGGTTGCCCCGGTTAGACTGTAGAAAGCGAAGATGTTCAGTCGTGTGGCGTAGGTCAGCTGGCCACAGGGTTGAAGGAAGGGCATTATTAACAGTTTGTCTTTTCAGGCAGGCGAAACCTATTTTACTCCTATTTATATGAAGTTAATGGGTAGAATTGTGACCAACCTGTGAAGTTAGCAGTCAACGGGCATCAGGTTCGTCCCTGAAGGGCATTAGTGTCGGGCAGCGTATGAACGGCTTTGTCCTACAGATCCTTCGAGCTGCGCGGTAGGTTTTGTGTGCCCCAGCGGAATCAGGTCAGCCGTACTGTAAAGCAGAACCTGATGCCGCCTTACAGACGCCAAAGAATTCCTGTTACAAGGATCCCAGCGGGGACAGAAGACTCTACCAGAGATCGCAGGTCAAATGCCGCATCAGGGGCTATAATACAGGTGCTGGGTTTTAACAATTGAGAAGACGCAGTTTTACCTTTACTGACGTCTGCGCGTGAGCTTTAAGATTTGTCCATTTGAATCTGAGCACTATTTGAAAAATGGGGCGTTAAACGTTATTTAGTAAGCGCTGACTGGGATGTCAGTTATTACGACCGAGTTGTCAAGGATTGGGGGTGGCACTTGCTCAGGCCATCCAGGATGGAAGGGGTTTAAAGCTGGGCCTTTTGATTGTGAGGTTTTAATTTGGTGTTGAAAAGATAGATGATGGAAAGTTAGAGCCCGTCGACCACTTAGAAAAAGGGGAAACAACATTATGGTGATGTCGCTTGACAGAACTACAGCAGTGGATTTTAGCGAAGGGATGTTTATGAGCTTGCAACTTGTCGGTGGTCAGTTGGATCCACTCAAGATTTGCCCGCTTCCGGCCTTCTGTGTACCAACAATCTAGCGTGGATTCCGGTAACCCTGACAGAGCCAGGTGAACCGGTGGGGTAAATAACTAAACAAGAATCTGGTCGGCTGGAGAAACAAAAAGTTTGGAATAGTATGGGTATAATATGTTGCAAGATGAAAAATGAAATCTGGGCAGCTAGACCTTAAAAGTACATGTCTTACAGCTACAAGTGTTCACTGAAAGACTGCTGAGGATGCCAAATAAGGAGATAAACCCAGGGGTAAATAATTTGAACCAGATAGAGAAACACTCAGTTATCCATGGAGCCTTGTACAACTGAAGACCATCACTGGCTTAAATTGAGTTAGCGCGGATCAAACAGCTGTATATCTTGAGTCTGTTGTATGTTGGGCCCCAAGATATTGACGCAAAGCATGGGCGAAACAATTATTTTCCGGGCAAAACTCAACGGGATTCTGATAACAGAGTCTATGCGTAAGGAAGATGAAGGAGGGAATGGAGTTGTGGAGGTCCACAGGGAAGCAGCCAACAAAAGCCTGACTCGAACTGTAACAGCCAAACGGTATCTTTGAAGGATGCGCAATACCAGGAACTCCGGGTCCGACATAGCGTCAGTAAAGCAGGACCATTTGGTAAAAAGCGGGATCCAACGTTCACTTATTACGCAGAGTTTGTGAACACGCGCTCCAGGGTTGCGCGAAGTCGCTTTGGTCAACTGGCTCGAGAAGGGGACGTATGACACTCTCCTGTGCCGTTGACTTTTATCAGCCAAGCTCCTAGACGTGACGGTTTCCCCAGTTTTTTAACCAACATAATGCCAGGCACAGACCATGGTCCAAGGCCCTGTTCACTATGTTCATAGCCCCACCTAATTTCCGGCTGCTAGCGCTTTCTATCCATGGAAGTTCCTGATAGGTGAAGGCGCATGTGGGAGCATAATTCACATTTTGTTTTCTTGGAAGTCCGCCGCATGGCTAGAGAGTGCAAGTCAATCGTTCAATGCGGGCAGTCGGGTTGTAGGGGGCAACCTCACACCGAAACCCAGAAAAAAAGCAGGGGTAACAGTCGGAATGGTTTTGTGCCTTAACTCGAGATAGTCGGCTTCCAGCACACCTATGGGTTATTCCTGTTGAGCTTGACACTCCTGCAGGAAAGGTGACAACGTATGCGGTTTTGGACACCCCCAACTTGTCATCAAAAACAAAGCAGTGGCATCTCCCACACCATCCGGTCATCAACGCAAAAAAGCCAGAAAAGATTCAGGTCGTGCTCGACTGCGCTGCCAAATGTCGTTGTATATCCCTGAACGATCACCCGTATCAGGGCCCTGACTTTACCGCAGGACCTGTTAGCGTTTTGCTCTGCTTTCGTTTAGAGCAAGTTGCTGTAGCAGCGGATATCATAGAGATATTCTTGCAGGTCAAGGTTGAGCCCTGTGATAGAGGTGCCCTAAAACTCCTGTGGTGGGAAAACTATAAGTTCTGCGGAGAACCTACTGAATCTCAATGGACGTCCCACCCGTTTGGCCCAACCTCCTCCCCTGTCTGTGCAAAGTTCGCCTTACGAAAGACGCTTAAAGAATTTGGCTCAGGTTATGCCACCGCAGCCCACAGCGCAATAGACAATAATCTATATGTTGATGGCCGGTTAAAGTCGTTGCCGGACTCAGTAACGGCCAGGTGCTTCGTTGACGAGACTAATGCTTTACTCTCACAAGGCGGTTTTTGCAGGAGGAACTGGTCTCCCAATGATCGCGAGTTATTGTCAGCCATTGATCCAACCGAACTCACGTCTGGTGTGAGAAACCTAACTGCGTACATATTGCCAATGGAGCGTGCCCTAGGGGCGCAGAGGGATACGGACTCTGATGCGCTTGTGACCACCAACGCGCAAAGGCGTGCTTTCCTGTATATCTTCACTGTACGGTCCTTTGGGCTTTGTTTTTCCGTGGGCAATACCATGCGAGTGTTTACTGCAATCCCTGTGCAAAAGTGGGCTTGGTTGGGACGGCTCGTTAAACGATACCGATCGCACTTGCTGGGAGAATTGTTTATCTAACCTTCGTAGCCTTCATAACTTGCGATTTCCCAGGTGCAGAGAGGTTAGTGGTATTCCACATGCTGAACTTCGTGTATTTTGTGATGCATCAGAAATTGTGTATAGCGTGGCAGCATATGCTTGCTTGATGGTGAACGCTGAAGCCTCTGGCTGTTTGCTTGTCATCTCGAAGGCGTGGGTGGCCCCCCTTAAGTCCGTTTCAATACCAAGGTTAGAGTTGACAGTTGCGTGTTTGGCAGCCCGGGTGGCAGATATATTTGGAGCAAGTACCAAGAACTACTTCCAAAGTACTGTGTTTTAGACGGACTCTATGATTGCTCGCTATTACGTCCATAACCTATCTTCTAGATTTTGTGCCTATGTTGCAAATCGACGAACAGTTTTTCGTGATATGTCTTTACCTACTCAACGGAGACACGTAACGTCGGAGAACAATCCAGCTGACATCACGATTAGAGGGACATACAACCTCAGTCGGCTGCTTGGATGGATAATCGGACCAACATTTTTATTTGAACTAGAGAGTAATTGGCCTCCATGGCCTCGATTGACGCGGCCCCATGGGGTCGAGCTGAAGAGCTTTTTAACGCAGGTTAACCAGTTGCAGCGAACCGACGACATGTGCCCACTAACGACTTGGTTTTCCTGTTGGTGAAGCTACAGAACGCTGTGGCTGGGTTACTGCGTTACAAGCAATATCTACTGATCAAGACGGAGAGAGCGAGGAAAGAAGTGTTATCAGAGTATCCGAACTCCTTCAAGCACGTGATCGTTTGATAAAGATCGTGCAATCCAGTCACTTCGCACAGGAGTTACATCAGGTTAACGCGCCTGTACTGGATTCGAAGCGTCCCCGCAATCGGATTCCAAACGGCAGCTCACGAAATTTGTCACCTGTTTTGCTCAATGGCGTATTGTGCGTAGGAAGCGGGCTTTGGTACTGGAACTAGTCAGTCAATAAAACATCCAGCTGTTCTTTTAAGCCAATATCCTATTACTACCCCGACCATACGTCACTTTCATGAAGTGGAAGGGCACTGTGGAGTAGCGCAGGCCGTGGCCTCTATCCGACAGCGATATTAGATTATCAATAGGACCTGCGCCGTTAAACGAGTGACTGGTGCGCGCAGGCGACGATGCGCACAGCCCGGTTAACAAGTGACGGCTCCACTGCCGGCAGACAAAGTAGAAGCGGGTTGGTGCCCCCTCAAGTCCGTGGGAGTGGACTACTTTGGACCATTTTGGGCCAAATGGGGCGTTCGCAGGAAAAACGCTATGGCTGTATCTTTAGCTGTCTAAAAACTCGAGCAATTCATCTGAAAATGGCAGGCCACCTGTCGATGGAGTCAGAGTAAGGTATCGAACCGACTTCTGACTAAGGATGTGCAGTGGCACTTCAATCCACCAGCAGCTAGTCACCGCGGTGGCGTGTGGGAGCGTATAATCAGGTCGGCACGACGTATCCTTTCATGTCCATGTAAGGAACAGTGTTTGACCTATGAACAACTGAACACGCTCCTTACACAGGTGGGGCAGTTTCTAACTAACCACTATCATCAGACAGCAACGATTTGGAGCCGCTTACTCCAAACAGCTTGTTGCTCATGCGATGCTGTCATGCGATACCCAGTCGCGACGATTTGGCTTCGGGATACCATGCCGGTCCGAAACAAGTCAACTATCTTACTGGCGCATTCTGGCGTCGTTAGATGAAGGATTATCTGCCAATGTTACAGGTTCGCATTAAGTGGCTCAGAAACTATCGAAAATTGAAACGAGGAAACTTGGTTCTGGTCTCTGGTGAGGATGTGCCTCGTGAAAAATGGCCTCTAGGGTTAGTGGATAGTTGTGAGGCAAGCCTAGATGGCTTAGTGAGAACTCTGCATGCTAGAAAGGTATGTTTACTGGAAGAACGTGATTAGGCTTGTACTCATTCGAAGACGGCGCTTGTGGTAGAAGTGGACTCGGACCATTCGTGCCGGTGGCCGGTGGGGTACTTTAGAATGGAGCTGAGCACAGGTAGAGTGCAAGAACCGAGGCGTCCGCTGAGTCAACGTGGATAATTTGGCGGGCGGTGTATTGTCCAATACTTTGACATTTGAAAATCCTCACGTTTCTTTTGTTCCTCTTTTGTAACCCCCGCTCCACCTTCGTGTTTAGTGTGTGTGTATGGGCTGGCGCTTGTTTGTCCTAACCACTTCAGTCATTTGGCCTTGAGGTCATCCGGCCATTTTGTGGCCAACATTATGCAATATGGCTGTCTCACATGGAAGCCTGTTTGCTCATTTGGTCCGTAGTTCTGTAGTCCAAGTGGGCCATTTGTTGCGGACAAGTGTCTACTGTTGAAGTTTGTATAGTTTGTGAATTGATGTCTTACGTTAACAGTACCGTATAGAAACCCAACTCCGAAGTTGTTTTGCCCTCCCGGAGTTTCTGGTATTAAACGCCACTCGAAGATACCGTTTGGCTGTTATACGAATAGAAGTTTATTCAATGCTGCAAATTGGAATGGGCGCATGGGGGGTCGGAGCGCAAAGAAAAAATCGTGAACCAGGTGATAATTTGTCTGCGACACGTCGTTGAACCGAATGTCTGTGGAGTGTAGGTTTGTCCAAAATTGTGCTGGCCTACTGCTGATCTCCCTGGTTATAATAATGTTTATTCCCAACTTGTGGGTGGCATGCCGTCAGGCATGATCATAAGGTTACAGTCAGAATAACAGCATGGTTGGCGGGGATTGTGGGTACAGGGTGGTTTCGGGAAAAGGGACGGCGTCATAGGCGGTGGGCGTTATCCGATGTAGGCGTGGTCACCACTAAACCGGCACGGGCAGGGAAGCACAGTTACCATGCGTTTTTTGGAGAGAATGTTGAGCAAGATCGGATCGTTGGGATTTGGAGGTGGCGGGCAAAAAACAGAGTGAAGAAGGGCAAAACAAGGGGCTTCCTGCCTGACACATGACAAGAAAAGTGTAAACGGTGGAAAATGAGGAACCATGACATCAGATCTGGTGAAGCAGCAGAGTTGGCGTCATCCGGCCGGTCAAGTTGAACTAAAACCCAAATCCACCTCTGAGGCCTCGTGGCCTTGGACTGTTGGGCTCATGGCCAGGGTCATAAAAAGCGTGAGTGGGGATGATGAAGTGGAGGAATTAGCAAAGCAGATAAGTGGTAACAGGAATCTCAGAAACATGGTGTAAAGTGAAACTGTAGAGACTCACTGGTGTCGCTGTTGTGGACTCGGGCACAACAGTTTCTTGGAAGAGTGAGATGGTGGCAACACACGAGCCGGAACGTGAACTATATAGAAAGTTACTGAATTTTGCGGGAAGCACGGACACATAGAAATGGTTAAATTCAAAATGCTCCACAGATTAGAATGAACATGACATGGAGACAGCTGGGACCAGGTGGGGAGCTTGTTCGTATTTGCAATTAATGGAACGAGTGGGCGAGAGGGTACGGTGGAGATTAGGAAAGGAATAGTTACGGGTGTGCTATCAAACTGGGTATGACATGGCCGTGCCATCACTGGCCTGACATAATTCGGTTTTTGATAGCCCCGTAACGGACGTCACATTTAAGGTCATTAGGCCGGGATGTGCGAATCTCCGAGCAGCGGGATTCTTTTCAGGCTGGCCACCGAAAAAAAGGTAGAACGAAGCCGATATAACATCACAGGTTTTTTGGTCCGTTTGAGGATCCTGAGGATGTAGATCATAGGCCAGGTGAAGTGGGTAACTGCCAACCAGGTCGCCCATACCTGATATTGCCGAAGTTCAAGGCTTGGGAATATGAGGGAATGGGATGAGATTAGTAAAGTATGGTGAGGTTGAGTAGACACCAGGTGGGATAATGTGCATTAATATACATAGAAAGAAAAACTTGACGTCTACCGCGATTAGGGTGATGACAGCAAGTGATTGTATGAGATAGGATAGCGATGGATTTGTACTTAGTAGACTAGCGACCAAGGGTTGGTTTTGCTACCATGATATTAAAGTTCAAGGGATCTAGTGCAAACCAATATAAGCACGCAGAGTCGTGTTGTGGTTAGGGAAATCAAATGTATAGGAACTGGTGGGAGTGAACTTCCGAGACGATGGACCAGTTATTCTGGTATTTATTACATGAGTTGGACAGTTGCAGTGCGTTCTTTGAAGCCTTCGTTATTGTCGTGGTGTCCAGGGGGGTCTCAGTCAGTGATGAGTGTTGGCCAAACTGAGGTGTTTCCCGGACAAGGCTAGCCGCAATAAGTCCGCCTGTCATCACCCAATTTAAAACCTGTACATTTTCGCAAGTACCCTTTAGGTGGCTCCCTTTATAACTGACCAGATCCTAGCAGAATACTTCAGACGAATTGTTGCCTCTTTCTCTGCCTGGTTCAAGCGGGCGATTAGGGCTCGCACTTCGTCAAATTTTCAGTCAAAGTGACAACCGCACGCTACTCATCCTATTTGCGAGACAACCTCCCACCTCTGGGCCGTACCTGGAAACGGTTTATTCCTCAAACGCTCCCTCTATGTCCTCGAAATCGCCTTACTACTATGGTGTTAACATATGGCTGTCCTTAGCCCAGCTACACTCGCTCAACGGGTTGCGGGCATGGGAGTGCTTTTGAAACAGCCCAGTAATAACGCCGATCCTGCTGCGGATCCCGAACATAATGGATAATAATTAGCAGGACCAACATTGACGTCATCGTTCACCGATGGCTTTTCTTTGTGCTAACCGTTTCCATTTACATCATCGGTAACCCGACACCTTAACAGGTCTCAAGAGTCATAGGCTTTCATTCTGTGCACCTACGACAGCCCCATTAATATTTCTCCAGAACCTCCAAGCACGGGATTTATTGGCCTCGTTCTAGGCACTGTTCTACTTCTAACTGAAAGAGTTTGATAGCCTGTTCATCTTTGTTAGGCGTCCACGAGGTGATGTTCACCACCGCAGCAGGCGTTTCATCCGCTCCTACGGACACCGACTCAGCGAGTTAGATCACCAATGCTGCCCGGTTCCGTATGCAGTATTGAGAAGGATGACTGGTTTTTCTGTTATAGTAATAGGCTCACTTCTCAGCTTGTGCAGGGCATACAAATTGAGGCACGATAGAACAGTTACAGTTTGCGAGTGGCGGGCAACAACACAGCGGAGAGAAAGGCAAAGCCAGCAAGGATGCTTATCACGCGATAAGTAATTGTGAATTGCGGTAAACATCAACTAGTACCATGAGGTGAAAGAGGTACGAGTAGTTCAGTGATAAAGCCGGTACGTTTGAGTCGAAGCTGAAAACCTTTGCTGGCAAGTGGTAACCTTGGACAGTTGAGATATTGGCCAGGGCGTTAGCGTAAGAGGAACTGATGAGGTGGGTAAGCTCGCAGTAGGGATAAATTGAGGTTGACATCCCAGAGTTAAAGTGTAAACTGAAATTTGGTAAACTAACTGGCATCGCTGATGAAGTGAAGCCATGGGTGAAATTTTTCGGGAGGGAGAGGTGGTGCTACCGAATAGAGCCTAAAAAGCACCTTAAACAAAAAAGCTGAATTTGTGGACGGAGCAAATTACAAGTGCAGCAAAAAGCGAAGTGGTTGATTGCAAGCAGGGGGATTAGCGGATTAGAACGAAATCGCCCGATAGGCCGTAGGAACCAGATGGGCATTTTGTTTATATTTGCGATGGTTCCAGAGGGATGGGGGTGACGCAGTCGGGGGTGTGGAGAGAATAGTAGCAAATATGCCATCAGACTGGGTAGGGCAGCGCCGTGCCATCACTGCCATGACAAACTTAATTTTCCGGTCCGCCCTGTAACGAACGTAACGGTCGAGGTGGTCGGACAATGGATGCTCATTTCTGTAGTCAGTGGGTATTGGGTTGACCAAGGGGATAAACTTGGGTAGAATTAAGCCGATGCAGAATCATAAGTAATTTACGCTCGTTTGAAAAACTATGTGAATGAAAAACGAATACCGAGCGGAATGGGAACAAACGTATGGGGTACAGAGAGCAGCTTGTGTCGATGATCCAAGCACTGGAAGATGATGGAGTGAGATGAGACCTGAAGAGCCTGTCGAGTGTGTGGTGATATCAGACAGCATGAAGTTCATTATTAAAGAAAAAGGTTTTTCACAGTTAGGGAAGTAGCAGCAAGTCATCAAAAGAGCCTAGATAGGGATAAACTTGTTTTGAGTTATATATGGGACTAGGATTGGCTGACCATATCACTAGTATGCTGATATGGTACCGGATGCATACAACATGCCGGCATTAGTGTGCATCTGCTTGACATGTATGGAGTTCATTCAGTAGCCCTGCAGTGATGTGAAATGGGGTGCCACATCTTTTGCACTGAGCGCCAGTCGACCGGCAGACGTAAGGCCAGGGTGAGGGAGTAGTTGCGTATTTTTGGCAAGGTGGAAATTGAGCCGATGTACTAGGGGCTAGCTTTGGGTCACATGTTAGGGGCAATTACGAGTGACATAGGCAGGTGGTGGTGGCAATTGTTTGCTCTGTTAGAGTCATATCAGCGGTGCGGTTAGTCTGATAAAGGACAGTCGACAGATAAGGATTGGTGGAAATAGAACTTTCGGGAGAATAGACAAGGACTGTAGTTCAACTGAAAGTTGCCGCACGACCTGAAGACGGGCTTAAGTTTGGAGGATAATCAGGGTGAGAGTGTGGGTATTCAGCCACTGAGACACTGCCCTCAGCTCGAAGCAACGACTGACTCATGACAAAGAAATAGGCGCTAGCTGTGTATGCTGTGAACGAAGGACCCGGAAAATCTGTAGACCTAACTTGTCTGTGACTAGTCTTGTTAGATGGAGATGGGAGCGTGTACCATGTGAGGCTGATGAAGTGGACGTGGTTTGGTGCAGCCCTCACAAAGAAAACAGTAGCAATGGATTTTTTGATTCGATGTAAGCCACTAGGCTCGTGACAGCAACTTCAGGGTTGTCCACGCACTTTTCAACAGGCAAAAGAACTTTATCCGATTGCCTGTACTTCACAGCTCTTCCAGATATCTGACAACGGGGACAGCTTCAAGCCAGCAGGCAAAACAGACCTCAACGGTGCTTTTTTCAAGGATTTCCCGGGTTACAGGTTAGCTTCAGGACCCCCGGCGATGGACGACGTACCCGTTCTACTCAAAAGGTGGTGTGCATTTCAACGCATCTCAACAGAGACCCTTCGCGCCAGGCCAGGAAGGTTGCTCAAGGCCAACAGTGGAAAAGTGTTTCGTCGCCTGGCATTCGTCTTCCACTTTTCGCTAAACAAATCGGAAACATTTAAAACCAGGCTATTTTGACTGGAACCATGCAGATGATTATTCCGTGGATCCGCGAAAAAATAAGTTATAATAATCAGAAAATACAGCGACAGTGTTACACGAGTCTGCCTAATAATATCCATTAGCTTATTTAGTAAAGCACGGTGTAGATTTTGTGGAAGCGAAATCTGTTATGTCTAATAAAAATAACAATTCAGCTGTGAAGCCTCTTTGTTGCCGAGCTCTAGTCCCAA
>SJOL01009874.1:8565-104739 GCA_004794785.1 Opisthorchis felineus
ATATGGATAAAATGTTGAAAAAACCTCACCTTGGTTAGAACAGACATTCGAATTTGAGATTCGGAAAGTGTGATTCCCTGGCGGTACCGTTTATTGTTGTAGATGGGTCCGCTGAATTGTACCACTAAAATTACGAGAAAGATCCAGTGTACAGATTAGAAAACCCATCTTACCTAAGACCAAAAGGCTAGTTAACAAGGTACAGTTTGAATATTTTTTTAAGACTTCCGTGCTTGGTCTCTACGAGTTGTACCGAAAAATAGTTACTCGAACAGCACTGCTGATTAGCCGCTCATGGTTGAATGACTTTTTCTTCAACTAGTAGCCGGGAGGTTGCGAGTTCGAATGTCACTGGACCCGTACTGCTGATCAGCTGTGCAAAGTTTCGCGCCTCTCCATCATAGATTGACTTCAATTGCAGCACGGAATCTCCATTAAGCAACTCCCAAATCCCTTCCTTATACCAATAAATTGTACGAAAATGTTTCTTTTATGAGGAGGCTTGGCCATTAGTCCACATGACTCACCTCCGTTATGCTTTATAATAATTCTTTGAACGGTTTCACTCTGTGCACTGAGGACAAAGACCGTAGGTAAGTGGTTCCCCACAGAACAGCTTTCATAGCTTCCAAAGAGGAGAACTGAGGTTTGTGAGAATCAAAGTTTCCTGTCCAACCTAGAACATGTTCTTAGACAGCTAGTGGATGAGTTTTCTCTGATTCAGTTTCTCAGTGTTTGTTGTGAGTGCAGGCAATGCGACCAGGCGGGTTCAACTTCGAAAATGTGACCAATTGTTCCTAGTCCAATATTCCTTCAAGTATATTGAAGTTAGAGCCATTGGGGAACGCCACTCTCACTTCAGGTCAGAATATTGTTTTTGTGAAAACGCTTTTAGAGACGCCTGGTCTACTGAGACGCTTTATGTTTGGTTGGCGAACAACCTCGGACGCATTCTGCTCTTAGATAATGGGGATTCAGCCTTGCGGGTATTTTTGGGAAAGGCTGCCGTTGGATGGTCAACTCGAAATTTCCACTCCGACCAAGAAGACTAGCCCAACAGCCTCACGTAGATGCATTTTTAACATCCTTGTGCATTAAAAAAAGCTGAATCTGCACCAGAGTGTTCAGCTGCTGTCAGTCGCTTCATGACGAAACTGTACTGTGTGTGCAACCTAGCACAATTGACGAAAGACAACAACCATAGCAGAAAGGTTTGATTCATAGTTTATCAAACTATCAAATCGGAACTCGATGAAATCTCAGGAATTGTACGTTGCTAACTTCAGCTAACTTTTGCGGAACCCATCTGACACTTTTTCGACTAAAATAGCAAGTCACGAATCGACATAGCATTATTGGCAGTGCATTTTGTTGTTCGGGCCTGACTGCCTACTGATAAAACTGGGTATATACCAAATCCTGTTGTCACTGAGATATTTCCTCTTGCGGGTTAACACTGCTATTTTGGGGAGCTGGAACGTGCCTTCCAGCCGGATCCGTGCAAAGCATGCCGGGTCCGTCCGATGCATTGTGCCTATGGAGACGAGTACCCTATATTAGCAAAACCAGTGATTTGAGAGGCGGAAGGAAGAACTGGGCGATGTTTGGTCTATATCTTGTGACAAGTCTTCAAAAAGATGAAAATAACCTTCGCATATGCTCGTAAAGGGGATTTGGGAACCAGAGGTTGGGGACTACTCTTCTAGGTATTCAGTAACCCAACTATTTACTAGGGCCGTGTATGCATTTCGTCTTGTATGTCAAAATAAACGCAAGATGGAAAATGGAAAACCATTGTTGAGAATCACGAGCACTGTAATTATTCGAATTGTCGACTGTCTCATTATAATCTTGAAAGTGACGTCGTTCAGCCACGTACAAGTGATTAGCAGCGGGTTAGCTTTTACTCGGCCTGATTAATGCGCCGCCCATCACTCAGTTACGCGGATTTAGTCCGCGTGACTTAGTGTTAACTGGTTTCTCGAGTAACGCCACTTGCAGAAAGACCAATGGCGGTATGGTTTGTTCAAGTAGGCCGTTGAGACTTCATACCACACTAGTCTTGTTTGAATAGTCCTCCTATATTCTAGAGTGCAACTTCGGAAAGACCAAACCAAACTCGAGTTTAACCTATTAGGATAAACCAGGTGTGTTCCGAGTAGGCTGAAGAGGTAATGCGTGGGCATTCACCTCATGCGCCAGATGACCGGCATGGCCAAGGATATGCAGTGCTGATGAGCTCTAATAGGAGCAAAACTCGAGACCATTGCTTATTCTCTTTGATGTGGGCTCACCAGAATAAGTGCGCGGGGACAGAAGGAGCGTCATTCAAGCGACAGTGATATGAATGCGCATCTTAATTTTCCTCTTCGGTTGGAGTGATAATTTTCCTCGAAACGGGGCTGAAATGGGACCACATTCTATGCCATCAAAACTGTTTCCAGGTTGGGGTCCTTAGAGGGAGGAGCACTGTACCAATGGTGGCACCTAATGTTTATCATCTCCATGAGGTCGAAAGTTGGATCCAATTCTTCCTTTCTTTGCTGCCAACTATGAAGTAAGCGTTGTGTCTGTGAAATTTTGCACAATTGGATTTCCACTAGACTGTCAACTAGCCCCTGCGAGCTAATTGGTAGTGTTCAAACTCCTATTCGGAAGGCCTCTTGTTCTAATCTTCTCAGAAAGTCGGGAACATCCTAAAATCTCCTAAATTACGTACCTGCCAATCAAAAGTTTTCAAGTGTGTTGTAATCTCCGGGTTTTTGCAGCCCAGTCAAAATGGGCAGGCGGTTTCAGCGTTACCAGCTTACCAAATAAGGGAACTCTACCAAAGACGACCCCTCAGGATTTGTTGGACAGTTAGGTATCCTCAGTGAAGTAAATGGATAGTGAAATGGACTGAACTAAAAGAGCATTGCCAATAAGGTGCCTCTAAGGACTTGGTTGGAACCTGGCTTGCCTATATGAGAACAGACTAAGGGCTTTAAACGCAACGCGAGAGAGAATCACGAATTCTTGTTCAAAGCCACCGCTGTCTCTTCCGTTACTTTTGCAAGCTAGTAGTATCCCACATTACGAGATTGTTCTGGGTGTTAATTGCTTGTACGCCACAGTAATGCAAACTTTGCGCCCACGTTCAGCATCACTGGCGTGCCTATTAAAGTCCGCGGAAAACTATACACGGAGTGGCGTTTATCAGCACTTCTAAGAGAGTCACAGCGGAACGAAATTTGGTCATTACGTGATGGACACCGTTGTGAACGAATCCCAGAATGTATTTGAATGTATTTGAAGAATCACAATAAACGAAGGGATATAAAGCCGGCAATACGTGTAAAATGCGTGTTACTAAGCTGCGGGACCATCGTTAGACACTATCTTGTTTCATCCCAAAACTCAATACAACTCTTACAGTGGTTTTGCTAAGTATTTGGCTGGAATCGCGGATTGATTTCCGGCCATGCCTCATAACAGTCACCGGTGTAGACTTTTGCACGTAGGCCTAACTGAATGGTTCGCACGTCTCAAAGATTACCCATGATGTTAAGACTAGAACATCAGATTACCTTCATGTTGTGAAGCATAATACAGTTCCCAATCGGGGAACGGGGATTGAGATTTTCCAACCTATGATAGTCTATAGTAGGGATGCCAAAGTACGCATCACAGTCTTGGGTATTAGACAGAATTACTAGTTAGTTTACCTCACAAGATGATATGGCTTCCAGTTCGTGTGGGAAAATTTTAGAACTAGGGTAGCAGTGATTCGTGCTATGGCTATCATCCGACGCGTTTAGGTAACCGGCACTAACTCTATAGGAATTGCGATGTGACAGGCTCAACCAGCCCCACCCCCCGCTCCTGAATTCTAGGTTTCGTTTCCAATGGTTACCATCACGTATGGACCAAAGCACGGGCAGCTCCAGTCGACAACAGTGGAGTTATGGTGGAAAACATTGCTGTTGATCGCATAAACCGCTCGACAGATATAGCACACCCAAATCCAACCACAGCTGTCCTATTAGGCTGTACTGTTTTATATCCTTACGCAACATTGTGCCAGTAATATACAAATCATAAGTTGAGCGACTGAAATAGTTTTACTGTGGTGAAAAACGACGACATTCCAGCGTCGATGTTCATTTTATGAATAAACGGCATCACTTCACCGTTCACACTCCGTTCCGACTAAATAATCAATATGGACTGGCGTGCCACTTGGCCTCGCTAATCGCAGAATTCTAAATTTAGTAGGCAACCGGCCAAGTGGTTTATTGAGACTGAATTCCTGGAGTGTGTTTGACTCCAGTCATTTGTAATTTGAAACAAGCTACAGTCTACATTCCGTGGATTTGACACAACATTCTGACCAAAATAAATTACCTCGAGCTGCATCAACTCGTCCAGATGAGGAGTCTGAGAAAAAAGGATAAAATGAATAATGAAGATCGTCAGTTCCGAAATCATTTTCACTTGCATTTTGTCTGTCTAATTCATGAACTCAAACGTTGAGATATTTTGCCGCCTACGGTGAATTCAAGTTGCATGATGAAAGAATGCTTGTATTGTTGACAGTTGCTACAAACTTCTGACAGCTGACGACTGGTTCCACCCTTTTTCGGCCTCATCAGATAGGCGTAGTTCTGGAGTTTAGGTTGAATTTAACTGTTTTAACTGTATCCAAATTTTATGCAGTTGATGAAATTCACTAATTTGCCAATTAATGTAAGTATTCCCCTATGCATTGCGAGGGTCAGACAATCAAACAGACGAGACTTTGAGGAAACACTTCGAATAACTATAAAAAAGCCACAATATGTCAGGACCAGTTACTGCATCGTCTCACATTCCGAGATACAAGTGACCAACTTTGAGTGTGGGAAGATGGCGATCACGAAGACGGAAGCAAACAGTTAAATTCATTTAAAAATGAAATATCTATTTGGGAAAATCGGAAGGTAGACCTGAAACCCATTAATCTACGAAATATATCGAATATCGTGCCACACGGAAACATGAGGCGGCCTTTGTGCAGTACATTCAGTTGAAAAATACCACATACGAGAGATTCATTTGCGTCTCCCGTAAAAACTCAGTTGATATGCAAATGAGTGTATTTGCCGAGACCTGTCCAATTTCGATCCAAGTAGAAAATAAGGTTAACTGAAACTAGGGGACTGCACCTACGTGCTGAACCCAAGAAGAGCGAAACCGTTCGTGGGCTTTCGACGACTTTTCAGCAACCTTATGAGTAGAGTATTACATCCAAAGAAAGATTTACTTTGGGTCTAATGGGGAGAAAAAAGCAAGCATTGCATTGTTAGGACCCTATCAAGACTATTGGCCTCAATTTAGGTGAATTTCTTGGATGTTGATTGTGAGACAAGTGATAAGTTGTGGCAAAGCCATCTTGTAGGCTTCATGTGGATGTGACAGGATTTGATCGCCCAAGGTTCGAGTTACTTTTAATCCCCAACATCAAGCGGTTTCCAGGCTCAGTTGTGCGCGAGGTTTGTATGAATTCTAGCAGCCTATTCTTAGCTTAGTACGTGCGTCGACATTTCCTAGCATTTGGACGGTTAGAAAATGGTGAGCTAACTGTCCCCAACACATTTGACGCACACGCTAAACAAAGCAAGCGAATAATGGCGCACATCGTGCGCACAAGTGGGTTCGGTACTTGATATTGGGATTGAGGATGTGAGCTTTGAGCCTGAACATTCAGCGATCGAATTCATCTAATTCCACGAAGAGTGCGGTAGACTACATCATCGAGACTGACCACTTCTGCTTCGTCGCCAACACGCATTCTGTTTTACTCAAAACACAGTACCATCGGGTATGTCAAACGTAAATCGGTCAGTTTGAGACAACAGAAGAAATCCATAAATGCAAAAGGCGATTTTTCATCAAGCTATCCAATCAGTGTCCGACTAAATATGTAATTACTTCCGATGTTTTAAATGATTGACATGGTCCCCGCAATGTTGCATTGCACGATGAATACAAAACCTTGCATTTTTCGTCAGCTTTCAGATTCACTTAGGATAGATTGCTGTTTAGAAACTTTGCGTTCACTCAGCCTAAACAGTTCACTTCAATCGTAGAATTACCTCGGTGAGATGCTCCCTCGCCAAACGAGATCCCATACACCTTGCCGTAGTGACCTCAGTCTAGGCCAGTCTTGTGTTGCCGGTACATCTACACGCATATCTGCGGACAAACCTTTAAATGTCGATTTCTCAAAGGCAGATTCATTCGACTGCCTAGTAAGACTTTACTGCTCTTCGGTCGACATTCCTGTCCCCGGCCGTTTGTTGCAAACTTGAGCTGGTGACTGCACAAGTGATGCACTTGTGAACTGCCCTGTAGACACGAATCTGCAACCGGTGTGTCATCGCCGACAACGCTGAACACTATCATCTTTATAATGTGTTACTTTAAAGTTCAGTCTTTCCATCGGTGATGTATATAGCTGTGGTCGCTAGAACCCAGAAAATTTAAACGTTTGCTACCCGATGGTTGTAAATTTTTCAGTACCTTCTGGGAATGCTTCAGTGTGGCTGGCTTGTAAACCCACTAGACATTTGCTTGCCAAAAGCAAGCCTATTTTCTGAATGAAGCACAACTCGTGATTCAAAAACATTTCATGATATGAAGTGCTGTATGATTAATTCAATACTAAAACCTTCAAAATGTCCTAGGTTCATCAACGTCTTTATTTAATTAGCTCACCATCTTTGAACCGCTTTATTGATTAAAATGAAATTCGTGGAAAATTTGGAACGCGACTAATCTGGGAGAAGCATGATATCTAAAGCAAAGACGACAAAATGTCACTTAGTTACAAGCAAGAATAAGTCTATCACAGGACGAACCGTTATTCTGAAGTTAGGCGGAACTAGAAACCGGATAATTTTGACACTAGACAGCCCTGGTGATAAAAAACATGCAATGTGTTTGCATCGAAAAGTATGAAACGTGTGCAGAGTAAACTTACCAGCTTCAAGTTTGAGGGTAAATAAAGATAGTGCGCATAGTTGTAAGTATTTATTTTAACAAAAAAATAATGCATTTTGCGGGTAAACCGTTTCTAGCTCGAAACTAATAGGAAAGTATAGTAGGTCATGAGTTGGGTTAGTTCCCATGTGCACCAAAAGCCATAATGATTGGAACGAACATGTTCTACGGCGTGACAGATTCAAAACGAATATGCGACCAGGCAGTGGCAAGTACCTCTGAAGAAACTTCCATCCCTACCTCATGAGCCCTTTGGTGGCTGGTGTCCCATATGCTGGGAATAACTTTCCTTCATTTTGATGATAACAATATGTTAACAAATTTTGACTGAGGGGGACCGATTGTCATACGCCAGAGTCTGCAACACGGTCAAAAAGAATGAAATGGTGGTAAATGTACTTCATATCCTAGGGTTTTTAAACGTTCGATTTACAAGAGGATACGGGCGTGGTGCGTCTTAAGGGCGCGTTGCTCAAATAAACCGCAACATAGTACTGAAAATATCTTAAACTTATAGAATGTATTAGTCATTGAAAGCGCCTGCTAGCAAAGCATGCAGACGGTGAATAGAATTCAGAAAAATGTTTTGAGCAAAACTGATACGTGTCACAAAATTTCAATAAGCAATGAGTCCCATAAAGGTAAATTTAGGGGATCGAAAAATTAACACAAAGTCTTTCTCTCTGAATCCCGGACGACGATGAATCCAATATGGCAGAACGGATGCTCCCAAATGGATAAATTTTGGAAAACACGAAATACGAAGGTTCCCAAGTTGGCTGGCTGTACTGAAGATTGATTCAGCATTCACCACTAAAGTTAACGTAAATTCCAACATATCAGCACAATCATATTTGGAATAAATGATCCTCACTTTGAAACAGGTTATCCAGTGTATAAATTCAGTCGTTCGTTAAAAACCTGCATCGTCAAGACAATTTGGATTTTCGGGATGAAGACTTCGGAGGCGACCAATCTGGCGTCACACCTATATTCATATATTTGTGTCATACCGAAGAGTTACAACTTTTTACAGAATCACATAAGGTGAATGTCGTGAATCGATTCCTGATACAGTCTTCAAAATGTTCTCCGTTTTGGAGCAAAAAATTTATCACTCATAATGAACTCCGAATTGGCTCATTTTTTTAGTTTCAACGACTCGGTGGTGTTCCAAGGAATGGATCATTTCTCTCCCCGGAATTCCTTTAAAACATGATCAACGAAGGTATACCGCGTAAAAAGCAAACTTTTGCAGACTATTTTCACGTCATGCGAAATTTCATCATGCATGACTTTGCCCACTTGTGTGCTTGTTCGAATTGTGAATGGAAACCTCGTCAACTAGTTTGACCGTAGGAACTTGATACCCGGAGTTCTAACGTAGCTTTTTGTTTAACTCCTGTCAGACAGACGAGCCAGCTTCTTCGGCATGAATTTTAGCTATATATTACTACTATTACATTGGCTGATATACTATACCGTATTACGCAATGCCGCCGTATAATATAATATAACATAATATAATATATATTATATTGTAGTATGGTTATATTGTTATTATATTATATTATACCATATTAACTTATGTTATATTATATTATATAGTAGTTCACATGATTGTTACAAATCCTCGAAAGTATGCTTAAGGCAGTTTCAACACCTATGGTTATAGTGGCTGGGATTACCAGAAATCTAATGTGGAAGAATGAATGCCCCCACAGGCATACATTTTTGGAAGACGTGAAACACGTAATGCCACTGTATAATATTATATTATATTATATTATATTATATTATATTATATTATATTATATTATATTATATTATATTATATTATATTATATTATATTATATTATATGGTCTTTCGCGTGATAATTACAAATCCTCGGAAGTATGGTCGAGGCAGTTTCAGCACCTCAGAATATAGTGGCTGGGCAGATATATTGATTATCTCCAAGGAAGGTTGATGCTCCACCGTAATTATTTTGGGTTATTTTTAAATGTCAATTTGAATAAACATGAATGGTGACTGGGAGAACAGAAAATTGTTGCTGCAGATTACAACATCTCAGTTTGCCTGCTGAAATTTCTACGATTCGACCACTGTCTCAAGCTAGTGTTAAATAATGGATGCAAGTGAAGTGGAAAACCGACGACACCGCTGGTTCAAGTGAAATTCCAAAACTCACGTCCTTTACGTCAGTGCGGATTTCCAGCAGGGGACAAAATGGAAAGAACATGAAAGGTATGACGAGGAGTGCATCAAGAAATCGCTGGGAAAGGTCTGAAGTGTGTGCTCGGTTTTTCCAAAAGGCTGACTAACGGATTTTTCCGAAGGAGGTCAGTACTTTACAGTGGCTAGGGTCACATAATAAACAACGTCAAAGAATTGTGGGGCCCGCAATCTTTTATTTAGCTATTTGTGCATCGCAAACGGCTCAGTGTACAGGAGTGGCACAGACGGCGTCATACGAGCAGTGAACTGGCATGGATCCCGCTATTTGTTGATGGACTCTTACGCAAAACAGGTAATGCCATAGAGAATTTGGGTTGAACCAGGTGTGCAATCGGATGAGCACCCTCTACCGGGCAGAAACCCTGGGGTAGGAGACCCGGGGGGGAGGAAAGGAGGGGGCATTTCCAGAGCCATTGACGAGCCTTAATCACAGCTTATAAGTGTGGGAATAACTAAACAGCTAAGAGGCAAAATATGCTGCGAATGCAGCGGAGATAACCGGCTAAACAGTTCGAACATTGCTTTCATAAGCACAACAACAACCACAAAAACGCTGTATTCCCACCAAGCATGGGCTGTCCAAGCCAACAATGGCGGTTTGTGAAGGCATTCAGCGGACAACCGTGATTTTTGTTTCATCATCCAGGTTATGTGGCCGAATTAATGGTATAAGAACAAGCTAACAGCTCTAGAACAAATCTCATTCACAAAACATACATCTGTTGTCTACTTCAGGCCATTGAAGATTAAGATATATTTCTTTTTGACAACAGAAACTTCAAAAAATAAAGCATTGTTTAAACCAGCATAAAAGGATTGTGTTCCATGGTAGCGAAACCCGAGATTGTGCAGTGTTTCTTGTATAGGAGGGTCATCATCATTGATTGAGCTTCTTGGTCTCTTCTGAGAGACTGTCCATTCTAAATGACAAAACTATCATGTTTAGACCGACAACTCTGGCCTTCAAAAGATAATAAATTTATTGAAATATAACGCGACTCATTATTCTTTGCGAGGCACTTAATGTACCATAGAAAAATGCTATTCGAGCTGATCAAGCGATATCACCATGCACACCACCACACATAAAATAACGCACAGTAAACTCACCCACTGGATGCATGTGTGTTTTTAAGAAAGGGACATACAGGACTGGATAGCTTGGGTAAGTTTTAGTAAAATATTATGGGCATCAGTAATCGCCAAAAGTTCTGTCTGGGGTCCAATCTAGCCTCAGTTATCTGAACTCATGTGTACAGTTATGAGCTCTAATGTTTCTCGAACTGCTTAAGTTCTAGTTGAAGAATGGAGCACCGGAGTTAGGTCTTTATTGATAACATTGATGCCACACGAAAACAGGTTTCCTCTGGGTGGGTTCATGATGCAGTGGTGCATGGTCTGTGTGGATTGTACAAACGTCTGCACCAGTACACTTTGTTTCTCCTTACTTCCATTAAC
Source organism: Opisthorchis felineus (assembly GCA_004794785.1). NCBI lineage: Eukaryota > Metazoa > Platyhelminthes > Trematoda > Opisthorchiida > Opisthorchiidae > Opisthorchis > Opisthorchis felineus. Next base: position 19,284 of record SJOL01009874.1, read on the forward strand.
TGCACCTAAATCTGAACAAGACCGGATTCACGTAATGGTTCATAATTAAACCAGAAATATTCATGTCTGTCCACAAAGAAAGGAAATTTGAGAAGCACAAACGTTTGTAAGGGTGACATTTGGCGGTCGTCGTCGGGCAAACGCATCTTGAATAGATATATGCAGGTTATCGGGTAGCAGCGGTTATTTAGGCATTTGTTGTCCTCATGAACATCAGTAATGACGACTATTTTCGCACACTGTTAAATCAGCAAGAAGGAAGGTAGTAGAACCTGCAATTATCTCATTACTACCCGTCGGTCGTACAGACTCAAACCGATTTGGCTGTGGCTGAATGAATAAAATCTAACATTTCCGGTTTAAGGCTGCACGTCAGTTGCCTTGCCCCCTTAGCTATGCTAGAGAATCAGACACACAGCTGAGACCGGTACCAACTGTCCAGGTATAAGTAAGAGTAAATCAATCCGTATGGCAGTGAGGCACCTGTGTTCGATTCCGGTGTTGCTTTCGATGAAGATGACCATGCTGCTGCTGATGATGTTTATGATGTCTAATCTCCCAATACTCTCGGTAAACTATGTGATTGTTGATTCCATTTTCATGATCGAGAGGTATTGTGCCGGCAAAATCTTGGAGCATTTCCAACAGTTGTCAGTCCACTTCGTTGCTACGACAGCTGATAGATATACAATAATCCTTTCCTGGGGGTAAACACCACGGGTGAATACATGAGTCCTCCCTGAGGATAGTCAGACTTCGCTGAGATGATTAAATGCTAGGCTGACAAAGAACGCTGTTGTAAGCTCTTCAGTCTTTGTAACTTTGGTAGAGGAATAATGGGAATCCAGGTCATCATTTATGGGATCGTAATCGATAGCTACAGTGCTGCATCTACTGCGGCCACTAGTCTACGCTGACAGCTTGTAAACTGTACCACCCTATCAAATGAACCGCTCGTTTTCTGTTAGCAACCGTTAGTACAGATCGGTGTCCACACCATCAGCTTTAATTCTTTGCTTCCGAATTCGAACTACAACCGTAAATACCACACTGAATTCATTCCACTTCACGGGCGAGCGTTAGTTTTTAGCATTCGGTTCTGAGGTGACTGTTTTCGGTCGGCCTCATACGTGGTCATCATAAAGAAGTTTCACCGAGAAAATGTTGAGCATTTCAACTACCAAGACACTCTTTTTGAAGAAAACTGGCAAAATGTGGCTAAACTTACAATCCACTACCAACAGCTCTGCAAAGCGGAAGTCACACTATAATCAAAAACAGAAAAAATCTCAAATCAAAGGGAAAGACAAATCATTCGCCAAAGTTCGAAGAAATTGGACCACGCACATTTTTGAACTCGTAATAGTGTCAAGTAAATATACTCGTAATAGTATTATAAAAGAAAGATAATAAAGATAATCTTTCAGCTGTAACACCCTTTTGGTGCCTAGCTGCCACGCCACCCGAAGGAAGCACGAGGGCTGGGATACTACCAGGTTACCCAAGCCTAGACAGAGGAAGTCGAGATACAGAGGTCGCGTTCGAACCACGGATCTTCTGTTCGATAAATTCGCGCTCTAACCACTGAGTCATCTCTCCCCTTAGCCATTTCGCCTTTAGTGCGGACCCACGTCGATTCGACGTGATCTACTAGGAACTGCCAGTACACCCATTAGCGAGTTGTCGACTTTAGAAAGCATTTAAGCCAGGCTTCCACAAACAAGGTTCAGAAGCCTCCCGTTCTATCTCCACCGGATGCGTCAACGAGATTACTACCATGTCTGCGATAGACCGACTGGTCCGTGATCATTCTCAGGACAGGAGAGGACGGAACAGGGTGGAAGCACACGAACTGATAGCAAAGGCCCACAGTCGTTGAGACTCTTGCACCGAAAGTTACGAATGTATCTCCGCCCCACCCCACACACACACAAAGTGATCAATACGATCTCCTGGGCACTGCAGGCTTGTCCGAGTTGTACAATGATTAAATCGCCAGACGGTGAGAGCACGGTTTAAACTAGGCTGTTCAGCAGGTTGCGCTTGCCGACATAAAGTTGGTCCCATTTAGCTTTGGCAGCACCTGTTTCCAAACACGGGCAAAAATTTTTTTGAACTTGTGATGATCGAAAAAGACCTGTTTTAACATGCACTGATCACATCATTAATGCCATTAAATCAGGAAGGATTACTGTTATAATTCAAACTTTTAAAACGGCAATTCACTAGCACATACTGACACAGCGCAGTGATGCCCATCAGACAACTTTTCCACTTAACCTACTGAGTGCCAGTTGTCTGACGCTGGCTTGCGTCGGCCGTGAATTTGGTCAGAATCCAAATTCGCTTGGAACCAACACGCATACAAGTTTCAACAGAGCTTATAGAGATGGAGAGCTATGCGCTTTTTTGGTACTTCATACCGTTTCGTGATCCTAAGCCAAAAAGCAAGCGGCCCTTATGCACCTAAAAGTCTCTGATGAGTGCATCGTTTCCGTACTGCAACCATTCTACATAGTCCCTCATTGACCCTCCACAGAAAGTGGATGTGTACTGAACACAGCCTTTTATACAACAAGCAAAACAACTTTGTGTATTTAAAAACGTGCTAGTCTACGAAAGCCCTAACGTGATGGTCGGAAGAATCCCTTGATTGTTCTACTCGTCGCCTACCTAATGGGCTGTAAAAAGGCGAAACCGTCAGCAGGCTGATAAGCAGTTTTTTTCAATATTATCCACAGTAGCTTACCAGAGAACCAGAATGCGTTATTTTGTTATACGTTGTCCCGCCGACTGCCTTTTAATCTTTCGCTGCTACTACTCTCTGGGCCACACGATAAACTGAGGCTTATACACCTTTGTACATAGCCTTCCGGAAGCCCTACTCATCGTTACCTCAGGTATTATCCATTCCGTCACATTAACGGTGGTACATCTACAGACATTCTCCTGCTGAAGCTTGAGACGTTTCCGTATAACATGTACGCTCCTCCTGTCAAAAAATTACTGACGTCGGACTGAGGTCAAACGAGTCCTTCCCCGTCACCCAGTGTGAAAAGCAGATTCATTCAATTTCGTAATGTGTACTGATCAGAACTAAATGAGGTCTCCCAACTACTTAACAGTATATTACTCAGGAAATGAGCAACCACTGTATGAATTCAATAACTTGCTTACCACAACTACAATTGAGATTTCAAAGCGGACTGACTCACCGGACCCGGTTGGGGATCTGAAATGTAATATATGAGATCTGCTGTGCTTTGCACAGAAAATTGGATTAGATTAGCACTTTAATTAGTAAATTAGATGCGCCACAATATAAAATCAGGGCAATGTGAACATCAGCAGGCATAATTTACACAGTGGGAATTTCTAGACCTGTGATTGCATAAGAAATGACTGTATTACCTCACTGTTCCCTCTAATATTATTTCACAGGTGTATTTCGTGAACTAGCCGGATGAAAGCAAACTAAAAGAATTCAACATGTTCTTAGTGGAGCGATAAAAGACGAGAAATACCCTGATACAGGGTCTTGAAATCGGAAACTGACAAACGGTTGTTTGCAAGGGAATACCTTACTCGAAAGAAATTCAGCCATCCGACAGAGGGACCAGTCGACTTAGCTGGAGAAGAATGGGGCTCATTTGCTTTCTAGACAAAATTTCTTCCCTAACAGAATGGTAAACCACTTGACAAGACAGTCCAATGCAGCGTCGTCAGCAACTTCAGGTGTCGGCCTGACAAATGGTGGCCTTTGGTTTTCCCCTCACTAGTCCAAGGAAATGCATCGATTGTTTGGTCTGCGGATCACGTTTCTCTTCAAATGTTAATACTTGACACTTACCACACTCCAACTCTTTTTTCTACTAGTAAAAGTATTCTTAATCTTTATTCTAGCAACCCCTGTCTTGTTATCTTGCATTCATTCAATTTTTGCTTTCTTATTCACGAGTTTCATTGGCTTACTAGGTTCACGGTGGCTTCTTCAAACTTTCGGTATGGTGTTGACCCTAAATGCGGACTGAGAATGTTATGGTTAAATGCTGTCTTGTGCCCGAATGCAGCGCTTCACCCACTCCACCCACATTTGGGCACTACTGTGGACATAAAGAGAACAGGACGTCGTACGTTGGAAAAAATCCGTGAACATTCCCAACCGCGATTGTTTCAACCAATAGCAAGAACCGGTGATGAAATAAGAGACGACGACAGTTGTTCCCCGGTCTGATCGATTGCACGTCACGTGATCCAGACAGACCACCAGCATGACCCAAACACTCGATTTACGACAATGGCACGTAATATGAGCTCAGTACACCTAACTGTCACCGAAGCAATATTGATTAAAAGTGTGCAACCAAGTTTATGCGTCTACGTGATCAGTTTATCCTGGACATAATCACTGGCTAATTTTACGGCGCTCTTTATAACCTGTGTGCTCCAAATGTACTGCCAAAACGAGTTCATTTCTATCCACTTTCTAGCCTATGTGATTGTATACGGCTGACGAATATTACCGAATAGTACCCCATGATAAATCTCTTCTGCATGTTTCAGTAAATTAAAGGTGAAACTGATATCCCACCGTTTCACTGTGATAATACCTAATACAGTGTAACTTGTGGAGAAGAACAAGTGGTAATGCCGATTGATAGATCTTTTGAGTTGTCCGCGCCACCAAACACTCTGATATAGGATCGCGATCATCGCGCTTACTGAAGTTATTTCAACGTGTTTTTCCGATGTCCATTGGGTCCAGCAATGCTTTCGTGGACACACACGTGGCTGTATTTGTGTCTTCACGTCGACCTTCTCCACCTTCTTTCGGTTGTTTTCCCTAAAACAACTTTGGCTGCCCACAGATGCACTTCTTGCGTAAATTTAATCGGTTGTAGTAGTAGTAGTAGTCACAGGATTTGTATTCACATCATTCTCCCTTGGACGGTCCTTTTCCTACCCTGGAGGAAGTATTCTGGTTGGGCTACAACAAACCGAACAGGACTGGCCTCGAGTTTCGGTCCCATTAAAGCCCATCACACAGTCAGTATTTGAATCCTGGAGATCTGATATGTGTAGCGTTCTGTCACCAACCCACCAGTGCATGAAGGACACATGAATTGCCATGTCTGGGCGGAAGAGTGTTTTCACGATTGAAAGACGTCACCGGTTCGCCTAATGCTTCGAAAGACAAGCCCTTAAGTGTCTTGGTTTTGCCCATTCCGCCCGAGTGACGTGACTTTCTAGTCAAACAGCTCTTCCAGGGAGATTTTTGACTATTCCACTCCAAGTTGAACTGCATATTTGTTGCTTCTATGACGTATACTGCTGTTGAAGAAAATCGCTCGAAACGGTTGCCTCCTGCTCACCATGTGGTCTTTTGTTATCGCTATTCGGATTCATTAAGGTCACTAAGGACACTGAAGTAGGTGGACATCACCTACGCCCTCCGCCAAACAAAAACTGGGTAAATTAATCTGTGAATTTTCAAAACGTCACATACAATACTCATATAGGGCTGGGGGATTGAATTCTGTTTTCGGTCTCACATTTTTTAGTAGCCAGGCATCATCTTTAAAATAACTTTGTAATGCAGTGAATAGCGAGAGACGCAACATCAAGGTGACTCAGCACAGCTTGTTTTGAATTGCGGATGCAAATCAGTTTGCCTTTTCTGGACAGGATTTGCACTTAAAGAAAAGGACTGTGAACAAAGCGGATTTCTTATGCTGGTTCAACTTCAAATAGTCGGTTCATCAATAAATCCCCCTTCCCAAGGTATTACATTTCAGTAGTGTGCAAGCCCATCGCTTAATTTACCTCCGTGAGCCTACCGAGAAGTCGCAGTGAACAGCTGGACTAATCGACACTATTTAGAGTTTGTTTTGTTTACTTCTAAGCATGAATATTTATGCAGCACGTATAAATAATATTCAGTGACCATCCAAAATTGACGACTGCAATGGAGGGTCTACAGTAGCTTGTAGGCAGCCGGAACAGAGTGTGCGATATTTCTTTAGTAAGAGATTTTATTTTCTAGCAGCCGTCTTCCTCAACGGAGCCACATTAGTATTAAACAGAACTGTAGTTGCGAAATCTGCTCCTGGAATTTCGTCCTTCTGTTATGGGAAAACTGAATTGTGGTGGTTGCTCCAGCCAACGTTTCCTGATTCGTTGTAGGGTCCCGAGTGCTAACGTGGTTTTTTGACAGAGTTCCAACCTTCTATAAGGACATAAACCCTGATTTTGTCAAACTGTCAAGAAAATTTGCACCGAATGGCGTCAATGGGTTAGTCAGTCGCGTGATATTTTCATGTGTCATTCGAGGTTGCGATCATCACACTGATGACCAGGCAACTACAGCACAAAGGAGGAGCTTTCGGATCTTACCCATCCTGTCTGGGTTTACATATAATTTTCAATGGATTTTCGAACATTCGTTTGTTGATTTCCCATAATCCACATAAGTACGTGTGAAACACCAGCTGAATTGGTTATTTATTCTGACGTCATTCGCCATCTGTCGTTTCAACCCATTACAGACTACAATGTCAGCCAACAATTTGGCAAAAGCCCCCTAAATAGTAGTGTACACAGGGACCAAGCAGTTTTAGGAGCATTATACTGGAAAGAGAACCATGGTTCCTATACAAACCAAACCCATTCCGGAAGGAGTAGTATCGTACTTCGCATTAAAACTACGCTGCTTGCTGCGTTTTGGTGTGAATTCTCCTCAGAAGATGACCATTCCAGATGCGTTACTACAATCAGTGTGTCAATCACGGGAAACTTAAACTAGAAATGCCTCTCCTAGTGATCTAGTGACTGACTCGATTGTGAGTATTTTATTCGCTACCATGATCTGCACGGTACATTATCAGTGTTGCAATACATTTATCGATCCAAGGGTGACGATGTTTAGTGGATTTTTGATCACCGCGCAAAAAACACCGTTGACCAGTTGGTCACAAGTGGATTTTACCGCCCCGGATTTTTATAAACAACCCGCTCCTCACGAATGATGTAACAACGTGTGGCAAGCTGTGTAATTTTATAATTGTCCAATATTACTATATAATCAATACTTATTGATTTACTACCAGAACCAATTAAGTTGTTGCTACCACAAAACGGCTCCACGCAACAATACCTTGCATGATCTTACGAGCTGAAGGCTTACTTTGAAGGCGCATTTTGAAATCCGTTTTTCGGGTTGCACGAGGTAGTAGAACGACACCTGAGTGTTTATATAATGTAAGACAGGTCAGGTGGATAACGAGTGACGTTTAGCTATTTTATCACACACAAAGTGAGGTACGTAGGTGTTCTGGGTATTGCAGTTTGGAGTCACCTGAAGATCAGTGTTTTCGCATGCATTCAGGTAAGTTGTGACTGTGACATGATACCGAACGGAATGTGCAACCTGTGAGCGTTCTGCTTCCCAGAATTGGTATGACTGACTCTTCTAAAATCCCGTCTCAGTATTCATACTGATTTTTAGTCTTGAGGTTTGGAATCTCACATCCTTATTGGTACTAAATTTTGTAACCCTTGGAAGTAACTTTTTTGAGAGTTGCAGTACACCCTGAATTCGTCGATTTTTTCCGAAATCACGACTATTTGAAGATGCAAAACGAAACAAGCACTTCTATCATTGGTCTTCACCTGGCACTTGTTAGACTAACTTTCCAGTTTATTTAGTCATAGTGCCAAGTGAGAGTGAAGTATCGTTTTCTCATAGCTTGGTGTACAGAGCGATCTGGTTTGCTTGCACTCTGAAATAAAATATCACTTAAAACTGATTGTTGCATGTTGCTGAATGTGTTGACTTTTGCTTGCGGGTTAGCCCATTCGGTATGCGGCTCAGACGCTTGTCCGTGGGTGAAGGGCCTTGAATACACATGTTACGTCCGAATCCAAATCACTTACGGTTATCTTTGCGAACAGGTCTATCTAGTGTTGAAGTACGGTAATATGTGCAGCTGAATACCTTAAGTGACTCATCGAGGAATATCTGTCCCACTATAGATATCTTGGTTTGCTTGTGGAAATGCGATGTACGTTGACACCCTAAGATACAGTTTACTTAAAGAAATACACTCGTGTGCATACCAGTTGGGTTTTCACGAGAGACCTAACTGAACCTCTCATTCATGATGTTGAGGGAAGCTTGTGAACTGCTCCTACTTGATGAGCCCCAAGAAGGGTAAAACCAATTGTGGGTTGCTGAAGAGTGTTCAGCAACCCTATGAGTAGTATGTTACGTCTATATAGTTCATTTGTTCGCGGCACCGAAATTGAGCCGGTTTTGAAGTATTAGAACCTGAGATACGAAGTGAAATTTCTCGTGCGGTTTGATTTGGAAGACTGTAATTCACACGAAATATTACTGAAAATAGCTACAAACTGAAAGTTAGCTTTCTGGGTTCCTTCTCATAAATACCGAATATGAATGTGCGCGGCACATTCACTGGTTACTCAAAAGTCTAAATCCTGTGTTCCCAAAATATCTCTCAAGGGAGTATTTTTGTGGCAAGGCTATTCTGGTTGATATGAACTCACCGGAGTGCTTTTATTTTGTTCTAGCTACACATTACAGGTAGTGTATTTGTGCCAGCCTTTCCACATCAGTAACTCTGCAGCAGAAATTCTGAAACCTTGTTCGGTTTGAGTGTTATTCAACCAAACTGTTGTGACATTTGCGATCCCAGGAGTTATTTGACCTGATGGAACGTGGACTAGTTCATTGATAGTATGGTTCCATTCATTGATGTCAGACAGTTCTTCAACACTTCAGACATGGGACTATGCGGAAGATGTCCATTGTAATGATATAGCCCTTGCTAACCGAGCCGCTTGAAAATCTCGAAGCATCATCAAAAGTGCATCCAATCCGCAAAACGCTCTGTAATGTTTCGGGATCAGCGGCTAAAGAATTTCACATATTAAGGTCACTTTCGGTAATCCAACATTGGCCTACATGAAACTGTGTGAATGAGGTCGAGAATACCGCGTAACGCTTTATTTCTAAATACCCTTAACACACAGAAAATTGCATTTGATTCCTTTATGCCTTGTAGGTGCAAAGTGGGCCAAAATTATGAAAACAAAAAAGTAGTTTCTGGAAGCTTATTTTTACGTCTTTATCCTTAAAACAACAAACTTGTGAACTGATCACGAAGGCTCGCGATCATGTTGAAAGCGCAAATGTGGGACTCAAACTCGGATGCGCTAATCACGGCTACCTTAGAATTTTCATGTCTGTCAGTTAGTGACCAGCTTGTGGTCTATTTGAAATTCATACTCTTTGTAGGCCGGTCCGTAGGTTTTCCAAAAAAGCAACTTCAAGTGCATCGAACATTTGTCGGCATCCATAGACGATTGCTGAAACGATGAAGAGCTAATTTATTTCACAAGTGTTGACAGTTTGAGTATTGGCTGTTTGTACAAGTAAATAAAAGTGCATGGTATGAACATTCGTACGGGCTGAATGATCCATTACCTCAGTTAATCACGTTTAGCCGCCAAACATTCAGGCGACGTCTGTTTGCAGTTATCCATGTCAAGCCCTTTGAAAAATCTATGAAAGCCTGTTACGAGTGACAGGAGATGCTATTTAATCCACCCAAAAATCCGTCGTTATCAGCAGCTACCCTCCGTTGTACACAAACGCGCTTCACAGCGAAGTTTACTCCAATTTGTTTAGATGTAGAGTAAATTCACTGTCGCAAATTTTAGCCACCGCTGGACTGAGCTTGTGTGGAAGCACTAAACCCTAAAAACCTCTGGAATTAGCACGAAAGGCCGCTTATTTAGATACCGTCACACTGTTAGCACCCAGTCCAGACGTTCAAAAGAGTATTTACGTTGATTCTTCGGTCCGACCGCACTGCAAGTGATAACTTCAAAAGCAAAGGTAAGTCCTGACCCAGAATTATCACACACACACACACACACGCACCATACTATTCTATACGCTGGTAGTATTCAGGCCAATAACCATTAAGACTCGAATACCTTTTCCTTTACTTGTGTTTATTCCCGTATTGTTCACCTTTACTTTCTGACATCTGCTGTCCAACTGCCGTTCGCCTCTAAATGGAAACGTTCCTCAAAAATTAGCTGAAATATGTCTCGTTTTTACCATGATTTTCTTCTTGGAATTGTTACTTCAGATTTTGATTAAATATCCAGTCTTGCTTTGATGCGTTTTTACAAAGGTCCTCACCGTTTAAGTCCCGTACAGCTATGACTCTATCCTTGTACAGTTGGTAACAAATTTTCTGGTGAGCCTGTTTTCTGAAGTCGGCATGCTTGAAATTGTCTTGCGTTGTTTCACATCAGGTCGCATAATACTCCGCACAGTTGCAAGTATGCAGAACACCAAACGCGGTGCAATGAAAATAGTGCCTGTTCTCGGAGTGCACACAACGCAGCATTCAAATTTTCTAACATTATTCATCATGAATAGATTGTTACTCCATAAAAGACATGGCGAAGGTAATCAGTTTCTTCCAAAACACCGCAGCTACCTCACAGTGAATGAAGTTACAACAATTTTTAGCCATACTACTTTTAACCATACTTCATATCCGTTCTAACCGCCCCAGAAATAAAATTTCTATTGCCCGTCCTCACAGTTGATAAATTTAGTTTGAATGTCCGTCGGTATTTGCAAAGACTACGTTGGTTAGTGTGACGTGAAATCGTTGTGATAAAACAAGATAACCAAACGGGTACTAATTTACCTAACAAAAATCCTGTGAAATGTCCCATCCAGTCACCTCTGTTGGATGTTATCCCCAAGACGACTGTTTCTGTATGTCACTTATGTTAAATCTGCGCTGACAACGTGACACAATGTACACTTGACTTCACCGTCCCGGGCTTACTAGTTTCCAACCGAACCATCATTTCTTGGGTGGTCAAACACTCGCAACAAGTCGCCAAAACAGTTTTCCTCGCAGTAAAACGCTAATTTGGGTAGAGTTCAACGACGGGGACGTTGGTCATGTAAATTTTTCTCATATCTTCGATGAATCTTTTTATGCCATCCGAATTCGAAGTTCTGTATGCAGTATCCCAAGTTTCTGGCTTGTTAGCTGCCAGTTTATAGGACGTTTGTTGAACAACCATCGACAATGCTGCAAAGTACAGTGTGTGAACCTCCGGTTTTTCCTCAACCCTGTTGATTTAACCCCCGCTTCATGGTTTTTAATTTAGCAACCTGAAAGTTAAAACGTTAAGTATTCACATTCAAAACACTTTTCGTCTGAGACGACGCTGAAATTTCGCCTCCTTTTTGTTAAAACACATTTGTTAACAACTCATGGGAACAACCTCACCCTCCCGTATCTTGAGTGAGCAATCCTGGTCCTCATATTGCAACAATTAATAAAGTTTACCTAATAAGCGCTCATGTATCGTCTAAACAACTTATTAGACCAGAGCGAAGTAGAAGCGAGTCTCTTGCCCGCGAAAATATCAATAGAGGTGGAATCAGTGTGTAGCAAGGTCGACATCAAACTCGACTAGCCTTCCATACCCGGCACAGATCTGTGCCCCGTTTTCTGTTGATAAAGAAACTCTTTTCCGAAATCTTTACGAAACTGATTCCCGAAGATTATGCCGAATGGGTTAGTTAAGGAGTGAAAATCCATCTTCAAGGATAGAAAATGAAACCGCAGCTTTCGTTGTGGATGTTTTCCTGAGCTTTGCACAACGAAGAACAAGAAATCTGCTTTAGGAGATACAGAAGGAGAGATTCTGTCAATGCAAAAAGCCCCGAGTGAACGTGCTGACGAAATGTCAGAAACGAGGTTGAATACGGGACTAAAGATAACTAAGTGGATAAAGATAAGAACAAACCTGGAATGCGACTTCACTAGCAAATACAACAATAAGCGGTGTCGATAAAACAGGGGGTGGCCGCGCACTCCAGTAACGGAGGCGGAGAACCGGGCCGATATAAACAAGGCAACTGTTTGGGCTAACGAGTCTGCACAAAGGAATTTACGATGACGAGGAGAAACGGGAAATAGGCAAATGAAACAGCGTGCCTTTTGAGAATGCAAGGGCACCTGACTCAAACACAGATTTTACAGGAGGTGGAATTTCAACAATTTTTGGAAATTGTAGCTGCATTCATATCCTGTCACAAGGGACAGTCTTGTCAAAGATTTCAACTTTAACAGTACTAAGTTGTCGAAAATTGAACTTTAAATGCAGATGCAATGCATTGTGAGTAGAACGACGAGTCGCTTTGAAAAACAGAATCCACTCGGAGTTGCAATGAACTTTTTGCAACCCAAAGATTTCAACGACGGTTCTCTTATCCCAACTCTTTGCCAAAACAGAGGTTACTGAGAGAAACGACCCCCTGATAACAAAAAGCGCTCATAGGGACAGTTGCGAACTCTCGCTTCAAAAACAAATTTTCAATGAAAGAAGACGATCTACGTGGCGAATTTTTCCATTGCTTTGATGAAAAGTATGGTAGTTGTGTTCGCCGGAAAAAGTATGGTAACGCCAAACTTTGGAAGCAGCAACCTCGGCCAAAGACTTTTCAGGACTGCGGACGAGGTTTGGTGTCTAATGTTGAATGGTACTGATAAACCTAGTTCCAAAAAATACACATACCGTCACCGTACATCTCAGCTTGCACCTAAGGTTTGCCAGTGTTGTTGTCCTTGTGGTGACGCAGAGAGAATACAGTCTACTGTTAAACACAAATCTGAATTTTGTACAGGACTTAGCTTGGGAAAAGTCGTGTGAATTGTTGCAGTATGCGCGTGGAGTGTGCTGACGCAGTGAGCTCCCTTGATTGTCCATGGACCTGTTGAGTTCCTACGGCAGTGAAGCATCGGTGTTGAACACTGATGTCATGCTGTCGATGATGATGATGATGATGTTGAGTTCCCTCCTGTGTGTACGCTCAACTATGTCAGCCGCATCGAGTTGCAGGTGTATCTATTGTACGTAATGCGAAAAGACTTTTGGAAATCACGTATGGCCATTCCCACTTGATAGTTGCACAAAAATAACTTGACCTGATGTGGGCCAAGGTCGTACGGAAGGCACGTGATACATGTGGCAGCCACGTAAACAACATTTATGGAAAGTGCTGAGTGTATTTTACTTATCAGACTAAGCGAAGTGATTGAACAGTTAAGTAAGCAAAGCTACATTCACAGCTGCCTAGATATACAACCTAACGACCTTCCATTTTGTGTGAAAATTACTTCAAAGCCCTTAAAGTGTTTGCTGGCTGCAAAAAGTTCCCCAATTAAGTCCTCACAACCGCATCTAAATCACGGCTGTATAGCAAACTTCTGAGGACGTTTTTGTTTGTGCAGCCGATAGTAATCAAGCCCGTGACATTGGTTCCAGGAAATAAAACCTTCAGAATAAAACCTACTACTGAGTACAGTTATTAGTAGTGTCGGCGGTGCTTACCTTATCACTGAAGTGATCGTGCCTTTGCATTTGCTTTGCCTTGCTCTAGTATTTTGTTTCCCACAGTTCACAGTTTCTTATCACGTGATAAGTGTGTCAAATGTTCGAATGTTCAAACTGTAACGACCGGATCACCCGTCAAAGCGTGCGTGCTCCACACAAGTTTGAGAACAAGCCTGTTATCATTACTAATATTATTATAGGGAAGCGGTATTCCGTATAGTTACTTGATACTGCTATTCTATTGACAATACTGTTCATCAATATTATATCCCGGGAAATTTAGCTTAGGCTCTTTTAAGACACAAAACGCCTGGCCAGGGTATCTGACGTGTGTGCATTTACACTATCTTGGCCCGCTTGAACGTTGTCTCTTAGAGAACTTTAAGTTGGGTGTTTAATCAAAGTGGGAGAATGTTGTACTAGCGCAGATCCAATAATTTATTAATAATACTTAACATGTTCTGTTCCAACTCTAGAAGAATTGTTGTGACGGCACCTGAATACTACTGGGGATTAGCTCGGGGTGTCGCGTATCCGGGCCTACAAGCGTATAATCCAATGTGGCTCCGATGGAGTCGTGAAGTCTGTAGATTTCAGAGAGCGGGCTCTTGTCTTTAAGTTTAGGTAGCTCGAAAGTAATCTCCAGTCTAAAAGACACTACGGTTCATCTTAGATCGCTTGTGATGAACCCAACGATTGTAGAGATTAAACTAGGCGAACAATTGAATAGCACCGCAAGAGACCGCAGTCAAAAGCGACGCTTATTCCAGTCAGTCAAAATATGTTTGCACGAATAAGCTGAGTTGTATAAAGTGACGCCGGCAAACAGGCGAGTTACATACCGGAGAGCAATGGACAACTTATAATGTATGAACGCAAGGCATTAACAAACAGGGATACGGAGTATTAACAGCGAACAACCTTACAATTTGTTTTACGGTAGTTATTTGATAGGTGACAGTTGGGAAAGTTCTGTCTGACCCCATTGCAGGCATCGAGATTGATCCTACAGGCCTCCGAGATATTCATTCGGTTTACGCTTTAGAATAATGCCATCATTCTCTTCCATCACGACTGGAGATGGTGAGTTCCCGAGATTAACAATCTTGCATTAAGCGCACATTGGCTTAGACGCCTTGACTCTGAGTCTTCTGACGGTACACTCTCTGTCGAGCGTTTTTGCGTAAAGGCAGGTTGCGTAACAGTATTTTCCCTTTGTCTTGACCACCAGGTGACGGATTTATGTTAAGGGCTTCAGAAATACTCTTGTTTTTATGGGCGTAAGACACTTCTCATAAGGTTGCTGAAAACTCTCCGACAGCCCACTACCGGTTTCGCCCTTCTTGGGGCTCATCAGGTGGACGCAGTCCCCGAGTTTCCGGCAACCTTATGTTCTACTCGAACTCGAATTGCACGAAATTAGCGAAATACACTTATTTACCTACCAATTTGTTTTTGACGGAATGCTCACCTAAAACCAAGCTGAATTATTCATTTATGATGTTTTTAATGAGTGTAGTTCGCTAATTCCGTGCAATTTGGTTTCAAGTAGAACATAAGGTTGACGGAAACTCGGGGACTGCGCCTACCTGGTGAGCCCCAAGAAGGCCAAAACCAGTAGTCGGCTGTCGAAGATTTTCCAGCAATCTTAAGAGTAGTGTAGTAAGTCTATACATATATCGTATTTTTATATTTGGGAGGCGCAGCGACTATTTGCACTCGCTTGGTACACTGCTAATGCACCACAATGCAGAGGTACCCCACTCAATTGCATACAAGGACGAGCATGTGTAGCAGAACCAGCGTGGGACCGCGGATTCATCTTTGTAGACTGTCATACTGAAAGCTCCGTCTCATCAGCACACCCCTCTGATCCTAACATAAAGTTTCTTTGAGCCAAATGGCTTAGTGTTCAGCTACTACCACCGTTTTACGTTGCGCACCTTCCAAAATATATTACCACCTCATGGTGCAGTCACTACTGGGGTAAATTTGATTCAAATTGGCGTCCGTTACAGGGCCTCAGCTATAAGTGGGCATTCTTTGGTCACAAAGTGTGTGATCAGACAGGGGTGCGCCTGAGGTGATTAATGCTGGCTAGAATGTGGCTGGTTGTCAGTTTCCAAGTGCGGCTGTGTAGGTTTGGGAATGGACAACTTAGCGGCTTTACGAGGCGTGTAAATTAGACTGGTGATTTTGTAGTTCGTTAAATGATGTTAATTATCATGGTTGAACGCTGAGTTAACCACGACAAATTTCCAGCGATTTCAAGGTTCACCGCCTTTAGATGAAATGGCGTGTAAGTTCATAATGGCGTCCTCAGTGGTGTATTTCAGTTATTTTGGTACTAAATGATAATTAGCTTAGTTTGATGCGATTTACGCGGACTCAATGGCTTTGGAGCGTTTTTCACACAGTCTTCAGTCATCTTCGGCTCGATGTGAGCGTCTAGCACACAGGGCGGCACCGGAGTTCTCTGACTGTACTCTGTTGCGTACATCAAAGCTTGGTCTTCCGCATAATGTCCGCAGTTGTTTTCGTTTTACTTAAACTCTACTGACGGTACAGGTAGCTGATCTGCAACTGTCCGCTTCTGCATGATAACGGAAGCATGCATATCACCCTCTCAGTGGTGTTTTTTCATCGGTTGTAATTTTCTTTTCGAAGTCGTGGTAATCATCCAGCCTATGGACAGCGCATCGATTTCGCATTTCGTTGCTTAAGTCATGTAATTTCGCAATGTCTCTAGAATTCTCATAGGCGCAATTTCACTGTTCAAAGGCCTCTAGTAATTATTTATCAAGGCGGAACTGGCCATCCGGAAGCAGATTCGTCTAGCCAATTACGCCGCCACTCAGTCACCATGTCCCAAGAGGCTGAAAAATGCAGCGTCTGCTGTGTTCGATGGATCATAGAATTAATTATGCAAAGAGGAACGGCGGTCGATTTTCGAGCGACAGTCTGTGCTGCATATATATGCTTTCATTGCCAAAGCACGTGGATAACCGGTCAAGCTGTGCAGATCTGTCATAAGATTAGTGTTTAATCGAAACCGATGGCAGGAGGAAGTTTGACCGCATTGCGCCCCCAGGTTTGGTCAGGCTCACATACAGGATACATCGCTGGCTCAGTGCCACTGCATTTGTTTGTTACTTCAAGTTGTTGTCAATATCTAGAGGTTTCCTGTTACATTTCTATCATGCACGGTTTGTTTACTTATAGGGGATACCAAATCCGACCTCACTGGACCAACTGGATCCGAGTACGTGTTGTTTGATGCTTTCTTGTTTGATGCTTTCACCAAGTGATTGCTGACCAATAGAACCGTAGATTACAGCTACTTACAATCCTGTTTGCGTTTACACATTAAAATGGTTCTCTGAAGGCAACCTAACAGTTGCACCCTGCTTTGCCACTCTTCAGAGGCTGCTTCGAACCTCACTTTGGCGTTTGGTGGCATCTCGAGAGCTTTTCGTTCGGTCTCGCATGACTCAATCTTCAGATTTGCCGGGGCATTTGTAGCACGTTTGAAGTTTGGTAAATCAAAAGTTCTAGAGGATGCAGCACCTCCAGCACTCGGAGGTTCACCACCACAGAGCGGTGAAGAACGAAAGCCCCCTATCCACAATGTTGTTCCCCATGGCGATGGTATACGGATTTTTGACGCTGGGATGTCAGTTCTGGCAACCTAGTGGATGGTTTTACATTCGCTGAATACTATGTCGAGTGTGCGCAATGTCAGGCTCAGTTTAAGAAGTTGAGGAGCTGAGTTTGAAGACTGGAAGAGCTGGTATGAAAAATAATGCCCAAAAGACGAACGCAGTAGTGAGTTGTGAAGCCAATCAACGTTGGGCAACCGAGGTTTTAGTCCAACTCTTTTCTTTTGCTAAGAAACTACTCAAGTCTGTGTCTAAAATACTCAGAGGCTCATTTTGCTGCAACCTTTATTTTCAAGGGGAAAATACTGTGGCTCCTGAACCTGCTCAGTCGGGCGTAGCACGCTCGGTTGAATTCTTATTGACAAAGGGAGATCACGGGTCTAACAGCTTTGTTAGTGCTTGACCAAGCCCACCATAATGCCTTCAAGGGGTTAGATAAGCCTATTGAGCAGACTGTTTGTGGATAGCTGCTTCCATCAAATGCTATCTCGATCAGTCACGTTTACGCTTGGGAATAACTTAAAAGTCTTGGCATCCAAAGCCTGTGACCAACCGGCTGGTATTGAAAAGCTGCTACCCATGCAGTGCCGAGTACCGTGTTATTTGGTCGATGATTCCGCATTTGTTGAAGTTGTCTGGAATCACAGCCTTCGGATGTGAGTTCAAGGCATGTGCACGTACACTAAGAAAAGGTGGCTTCCTGGTTCACTGGACTGTACAGCCTTGTTCGTTGTCGTGCCTTGCGAGATACTGTCACTTCGGAGCGATGGCTTGGAGTTCAAAAAAGATTGCTTCCCTGGGTATTTATTCATGGAGTGCTGCTTCGGTGCAAGCTGCTGGGGACGAGAGTTAGAGACGTCTTGTATGGCAGTGGTGACTGGACGATCTTGTACCTTAGACGCTGTGCTCAACCAGTGTGTTTGCTGCACATTTTGAAGTCCTGTTTGACTAATCCTAATGTTTAGTGCACTCGTCGTAAACCCGTAGCAGATAAACTGGGAAAACGTATCCGTCGTCTGGAACACTATCTACGAAGTGTTGAAATGAACCACTTTATGTTCTTCTACTGGGCCTGATCTAATTGTATTTCGCAAGCACCGACCAACCGTGATCGATGTAAGCATAATCTCGAATGGATGCTGAATGTTTTTGTGAAACGAGAAAAAGCAGAAGCACGGTACTGTTGATTTTCCCTTTGATCTCCTCTCGGGAATTAGTGGCATCGATTGTGATGTTGATTTTGTGGTTCACGAACCAATGATCTTTTCGTAGTGAGGTATCTCTTCCGTCAATCAATCAAAGTTTTTGTTCGACTGGGGCTTCCCATGGTCCAGCTCAGCGACTGGTGCTGGCCCTCCACGTACCTACGAACTTTTATGCGGGGTATATGGCCCTGAGTGTCCTTTCTCGCAAATGGTTTTTACAGCTGACCCTGCATCACCGAAACCTACTGTTTGTTGTACGAGCCTTGACTGTGCTAGCGCTTATTGCTTCTCAAATGACACTGAGCCTTGTTTGTTATGGTTGCTGGTCTTTGCACGTGTATTAACGCTCCAAAGTTTCTTACATACTTCGCCTGACGGAAAAACTACCCATGGCACGTCCTCGTCTGGAATATTGTCTTTTTATGTTCTCCTGTACATATCTGTTGCTCTAACGTTTACACTTGTTGTCCTGTTCTTCAATAGTAAGCGATAATAATATGCCGTAATTGTGACGCTTTCTTGGCCTTGTCGTGACGCACCAAACGAAAAACGAAGTTTGTGAACATTTGAACACTTATCGGATAAAAGTGATAGATACGATGTGGAGTAAACCATGGCGAACATTTTAATCACGGTTGCTCGCTTTGTACTTTTTCTAGCCAGTCGTTGCCTTGAGCCTGTACCGGAATGGCCAGGTATTTCGATTGATTAAACGATACGCAGCTTCATTAGTTTATCGAATGGGTAGCAATAGTTGCAGTACAAAAGCTAAGGTTTGTGAAACAACGATACCAAGCCCCCTCTCCGAGGCTGGCGAAACCCTGAATTGATAGAGCAGTATGAACGCCCGGGCGATATCGGATTCGCAACAGATGGTGCTGGACTGGCCGTGCTGTGTGTACGCTGCATGAGTAAGGCGTTACGGGGAGGACCTGTCAATACTTGCTGGAGTTAATTTTGCAAACCCTCGGGGCTTGTATGTTCTAAAACACATGCAAGGATTGTTTGCCCTATTAGGCACATTGTAGCCCACGAAGCAATAGATCTTTAGCTGGGGCGCGTGTTTAACCCACTCATCTGTTCACTTGGCCATTAACATTGATATTCTTTTCCGGTGTGCCTTAAAGCGTGAAGCCTTTTTGAGACAAGCGACTTATTGTGGTTGCCCGATGCACGATTTGACAGTCGCAGCAATAAAACGAATTTGCTGGTTGTCGAAAAAGCGGGCAGCCTTCTCGGGTTTGAAAACTGGTGGACAGTCCAACGACAAAGCAAAAAATGGAGCAAAATAGTTACAAATGTTGTACAGGATCGCGCATAACGTCGAAAACACTTTGAACAAGCCAGTTCACAGATTAACTACGGTGGATGCCGTCGTAATTTCTGGTATCTGGCTCGACATCACAATTGCCTACGTAGACTGCAACCTAGACTGTGTGCTTCATCACCGGGTGGATGACACTGATTGCAAGATGGAAGGCGGAATAATTGAGGTCATTATCCAGCAACATCCCAAAACCCGGAGTGGATTGAGGCCCACATTGAGCATCCGAGGACTAAAAAATTTTCTATCATGAACAATCACATGGTGCATCCACCAGTGCCCTATCGCAAGGTAGACTTCTTTTGCGAGCTTCGGCCCGCATTTTTTAATGTTAAGGGCAAAGTTTTAAACGCAGTTTTGCGTGCTCCAATTTGGTGTACAGCACTAGGTTCTCTCCCAGCATGTCAAAAAATTCTTTGGGTCGAGGGGAGTGACCACGGCCATAATCCTGAATGCCATACTTATTAGACTCCGTTATGATTTAAAGAAAGTTGTCTTGAAAAATGTCTGAGAAACAATGATCAAGCCTCCTTAAATTTTTTCTACCTTCCTTAGGACGAAAAAGCTGCCAGGAAAACGTTATAGTCCCACATTGGGTAAGCTGCCTTGCCTGGATAAGAAGACGGTAAAACTGGGCTGGGAATCGATTAGCGAACTCAGCCTGCAGGAACAACGACAGCTTACAGGAGACAAGCTAGCGTATCTTATTAGTAGGCGTGTCCGGTCGGACAGTTGTGGTACAGGAAAATCCCTCGCTGATGGTCTGTGGGAGCTGGCCTGTCGGTACAATCGAAATTGTTCTCGTTTTTGCTCCTGAAAATTTGCTCACAAATCGTTTCGCTGTCTAACCTACGCATAGAATTAACACGCGTCATTTCGTCTGATTTTTTTTCGCTCAACTATAATCCGTAAGTGGGAATCTTTTTGTTAGGTAGCGCTTGCATTTCGCTGCTCACCCATGCATTTACAGACGTGGGTCAGATTAGGACGAGCTGTCTTCCACTAATACTACTGGCGAACTATGACTGATGCGGACGAAGCGGATTTCCGCCGAATGTAAAGCCTGGAACGCGATGTAATGCTTGGTGGCATTTGAAATATACTGGCTCTCAGAACGACCAGATAAGCCGATTTTTCAACTCTCCTGGCCGCTTTTTCTAAGTCAACCGCATCTAACTTAGAGAGGCTATGCATTTTACAAATAACAAAACGGCCCTCCAGGATGAAACCAAGCCCTTAATTCCAAGTCAGAGAAACTAGTGTAAATGTCCTTATTTAACTGAGACACTCGATAATGAACTGTCATTTCTTTTGAAAATGCAAATGGCTTGGGTTAAAGTCAATAACGAACCTTTCCTTCTGAAAATGTACCAAGTGCTATTCATCCTCGGTTCGTTGGTCGCCAAGACGATGATCAAGCTCTCCGACTCTGCAGCCAAGACCACCTCGACGTCACGATTGGACAAGCGCATGACGTAATCCATATGTGATCATCTGAGGCTTGTTTAGTATAACGACCACAGAAACAAAACCGGTAAAAGTGCTCCTTAGCGGCGTTCTTACAAAAAGTGAATATGAATCCCCTCAGGCAAAGCATTTAAGGGGAAAGCGAAGCAAACGAGCCTTCGGGATTCTATTCACACTTTCTTCCACAATTGCCTTACAGAGGACATAAGCTGTTCCGTAAAATTTGAAAATCCCTCCCTATAGGGACGCAAAAACGAAGTTACTTTGGTTCAAGATGGTAGGTGTGAAACAACCTTAGCCCCAGCGACAAATCAACCGATCCCAAGCTTTTGATCAACGCGCTTTTAAATCTTTGTTTTCTCGAAAGTACACTGGTCTAGCCCTCCGGGAATTTAGATTGCAGTTGCTGCTCAACCATGAGAGACCCACTGGCTACGAGCAACACTGATGCAAGACAAGCCTCGCGGGGACAGAGCACCCAACATATGGGGAATTATCATTGCTTATATTCTTAGCAGGTGACAAATGTGCCGCGGTCAATTCTGCACCAATGTCACAAGCTCTAAGCGAAATTTGAAGAGCTATGCAGGACCATGTAAGGCAGTCCACTGACTGATCAGCCAAAGAAGCTGATCTTGACGTCGGGGACTGCTGTGAAAGTTCCACAACAAACGGTCAGTCAGACAGGAGGAAGCTTCCCCCATCGCTTCTACCTAATGAGGCAGCTGCAATACAGACACGGGAGATCCTTCTGAAAATGTGAAACTATCAGCCTCTAGATCCACTCCGTCGAAAGCAGTCAGTCGGGTTCTAAATGATTCGCCACTAATGAGACCGAATGACGAGACCGTAAAGCTAATAACGCTGTGCCTGAAAATCCTACGTACATCGAGTTGGCCACGCCAATCCCGGACGACCCGGATTTCTGAACTAACACAAAACAGCAGCGACCATTGTTCAATAAGTCACTCAAATTTTGTTTGACCCGGGAAGCACTATGTCGAATTAAGGGCATGGTCATCTATGACACAACCCTGTTGGTTGCTCCACCAAATTCGGTACTCTCTGTTGGTTGCATTCAGTGACTAAACAACGTCACAGGGTCTCACAGATACACCTTGACGTCAGAGTCGCGCCGGAAGACACAAAGAAACCGCAAAACGTTGAACAATGAGGAATTCAGGAGCCCAAAATATGGCATTTTATGCGCTGCAGGCAGCATAGAAATTTTCGACGACGAGAGAGGAAAGTGCTCCCTCCAGAAGAAAAGGATCGACGCAAACCAAGATCCGAGTAGGCAAAATGACTCCGACGAATGAACAGGCAGCATTTGAGTTGCCAAGGTATGAAGGAGACAAGTGAACCTCGGAAGCACCTCCTGGGCCTTGGAATTGTGGTCGATTTGGAGTTACTAAATACGCTAACCCCTCTGTTGATGCAAGTCCTCTCTAATCACTAACCTCTGACGTATCAGAAATGGCCCTGAAATGCCTATCTAAAAACGGCCCAGTTTTTCAACAAGTTTTCCGCTACTCAACAGTCAACTTGCCTTCAACGGCTCCCCACAATCTCATCCACAGACATCTCGCTCACTCCAAGTGTCTCTGGTGCTGAGGACTCTATTGACACTACGCCATTTTTGGGCTGACGCGAAACTCCGTATGGCAAGCGTAGTCTATACATCTGAATGCGGTCCTACCTGCCGCGGTTGTTCCATCCGAAGCCACTCCCGCACTCTTTGAAGATGTACCCTGGGTTCAAATTTTAATGCGTGGGGCCGACTTCCTTCTTCTCGGCGTCATCGTCCGTTGCCACCCAGGTCTTCCGGAAGACAGCCTGCTCTTCACGCATACCTTTGATCAACTCTCCTCCGGCTGCCACTTTACATGCTGGTTGGTGGCTTTATCGCTGTGAATGCCCTTTGGATGTGATTTTAGGAGGTCCATCTGGCGGACAACTTGCATCGGTGCTGACTCGATCATGCAGCAGAGTACTTTAGAGTGGCAAGTCGTCGCACGCACTAGACACCGCTCAGGCGAAAGAACATCTCTACTAGATCTGGTTATTACCAATAAAGGGCAACCCGTTGATGAAGCGAAAATTAGGGCTCATCTGGCGCATAGTGACCAGTGCTCTTCAAAAATAAACGATAGACATGATGTGACCTACTGCCTGGCCAGGAACTTGGAACCCCAAACTTGTATTCGTACCGGAAAACTGCAGGGGGCACTATGCGGGCCTAAATTCTGCCCCAGCAAAATAATCAATCCAATCCTTGTGCTGCGTAACTGCCAGATTTTCTGACCGGATTATTCTTCGCGAGGGAAGATCGTGAACTCTTGCACAGAGCAAACTTCTTCAGCCTGTTTGGGTCAAAGAAGTTTCATCCCATCACCCTGAGGTAAGCATAGTTCATCTTCGTCAAACATTTCTATCAGATGTTTTGTCAGTTGTCCAACAAATGTCACCTTTCTTCTGTTTGGAGGGAGAGAATTTTCATACAAATCTACAGACCTGTTCTTATCGCCCGGCAGCTACAGGCCTAGTTGCCTCACTAGCACACCGTGCAAGGTGATAGAATGCACTCTAAAGCGGACCATTTGAAATCACCTCGTTACCAACAACTTGATTTCCCCAGCGCAAAAAGGATCTTATGAGATTTAACGACAAATTGACACGAGAATATGCCTTTCCTTTCAAGTAGAGCATTTTGAGTAGAAGCCGGATCAACCTAATAATATTCTCCATCGATTTTCAGTAGAGTTGCTGAGGGCTCCATCTTGGGACCAGTTTTCCTTCTGACCCACGTCAACAGACTTTTGGATACGCTTGCAAGTCCATGTATACTCTTTGAGGATCTCTAACACGGGCGTCCTCGAAGTTTGTTTCAACGCCACAAAAGAATGGTCACTGATTGGCATCTGCCTCTGAGTGGTGAATGACGACTCCATATGTCGTTCGGAGGAGGCTCAGCGAGGGGCTTTTACGTGCTTGTTGAGAACGGACCAGAGAACGCTACAAAACTAGATACCAGAAAGGATCTACCTACCTGGCCTTTTTCAAACATCACCTTTACACTCCACCATCAAAAGGCGTTAGCCGTTCTTCAGAAGAACCGGTGCACCTTCACCTTATTGG
Organism: Opisthorchis felineus; assembly: GCA_004794785.1. NCBI lineage: Eukaryota > Metazoa > Platyhelminthes > Trematoda > Opisthorchiida > Opisthorchiidae > Opisthorchis > Opisthorchis felineus. Next base: position 43,538 of record SJOL01009874.1, read on the forward strand.
TTGTAGGGGCTTCCAGATACTCTATGAAGTGTACTTCAGACTACATCCTGAGTATGCCAGCCAACTTGTCTACTCAGGAGGCAAACTAATAGCAGGCTTCTTTGAGTGTGTGCAACGACCTGCTACGAAGTTGGCTGCTGGCCTCAGATCCATTGATTATGGGACGCTTCTCCAAATGCTTGAACTATTTACACCAGATTATTGTCGCTTCAAGGAGATCTGATACTTACACCTGTCGTGAACAATTTTTGGCAGGCGGGCGTTTCACTTCTCACCTGGATAATACATGGTGGGTACATGGTAAGAGGATTTTCGATGAAATATTGCGCACTTAATAGACACCAGTTTCTCTAGTTTCTGCTAGTTGCTGCATGCAGTGACATCTCTCTGATGTTTTTTACGCTGCTTCCAGTTTAAACCACTTTTGGATGCTTTTTAATGTATTTCCTCGCACTGGCATGCCTAATATCTGGAGCTGGGAATTTAGACAGCGGCGCTCCCCCTTGACTTCTCTTGTGCTTTTCAGGTAATCGGAAGCTCCTGAACGACAGGTGGTCGTTTTTCAGTTGGAACAACTGGTTTTCACGAGAATGCCGATGAAGATTGTCTTAATCAACCTCGGTGTCTCTCGGATTGGCGTCGATTACGTTTGCCAGCTCACGTAGTTGGATAGGGCACTTTAAAACATGGTCTAAGAAAATTTTTTGATTCAATTAAACAATAGTGACTGGCTCTGAAAATCGCTCATTTCCGAATTTTTATAGGCGTTCGAGATATAGATGCATGATCTTAACGGACAGGGCGTTCCAAATTGTGCTCATAGTGACATGCGGACCGTGAATTGCTAAAATAGAGAAAATAGCAAAGTGCGCCTTAAATAAACAAGGAGGAGTATTTTGATGGTGTAGCGCATACAATTGGATGTCAGCTTGATAAGCTTCGATTGAACGAATAGTTGTACAATGCTCTGTAACTGTAGTTCAGCAGTAGTCGTAGATTAGCCTAAACATAAACAGTTGGTCAAAGCTCTTGTACACGGCAAGCGTAAATGACATGCGGTCTCTCGCCGTAGTTTGCATCTTAATGCTTGAGGAGTTTACGAAACCATGGTGTGAGACTCAGGTAAAGCAACTACGCTTACCACGACCTCATTACTTCGAAGGTACCGGCGGCTAACTTCATACGTTCCTTCAACCGCGCCGCTCAGTGTTCGACTTCTCGAAAGCTACATTTTCAGGGTTGCCAGTTCATATTGTAGAATGTCTATGTATAATGAATTATTATGCAAATTATCTACATTGGTAATTTGTTTAATTGAGCGAATCTTCAAGGTCAATGAGAGCCACCGACTGCGAATATGTTGCCTAATGTAGTAGGAAATCGCGAACTGCGGCAAAAGGTTACTCACTTGCAATGGACGGAACTTTGAGATAGTTTTTACAGCTGTAATAATTCGCTGAACATTCTGGAATCTACATGGCCCTTATGGATGCAAAATATGCGGAGGCGCCATTCCTGTTAATAATTTTTGCTCGATAATTGCTATTACCAGTTAAAATTGCGGAAGCCGCGTTCATTATTGCCGGAAAAATCGTGCAAGTTTGTTGTTAAACAGCAGAGTGTTCCGTTATAGCTTGGGAAATATGCCAGGAAGACCATGACGTTGATCAAATAGCCACATGGAACCTAAGTTGATCATGGCGGACAGCTGAATCAGCCTAACTGACGCGCACGACTAACATGCGGCTAGGGGTCCACGACGCCTGACCAGCTGGCCGGAGCGCGCCCGTCCATCTCCGCCGGGAAAAGGTCCAACTCAGACGACATAAAACGTTGAGTTGTATTGGTCGTTTTGATGAGTAGGTATGTCCTGCCTGGAGGCGCATGACTTTCGAAACATCACCATGAGGCAGGCGGCTGAAAAACTGGGAGGAATACTCACCCTAAAATGGGAGCACTTCAGCGGCTATAATGTCGTAGAGGCTTGTTTACACAACGCCATCTTCAGCGGCTATTTCGCATGCCTACTTACTGTATCCCTCAAGAAATACGAGACTTACATGAAATGCATGAGGTCTCAGTAAACGACGAACTCTCTGGAGCTGATGGATCACATGAAATCATCCTCGTCTCTTTCATCTGGCTGGCGCTCTACAGCGTTAGTCGTAGTAGTCAGACATTTACTCACGGGTGTCGAGTAGATCCTCCTTGGACCGGAAAATGCGGACACAGACTTCCGGGACGCACTCTGCTGGGATCCTGTGCTTCGGGTCCAGGTCAACGTCACAGGGCGCCCTCTCTGCAGGCCGGGTTGTAAGCACACCTTTGCGTTTTCTGAACGGGCCGGTGGCTAAGAACCAAAAGTAAATTATTCTTCTGAGGACTCACCTTTGGGACAAGCCTGAAGAGCATCACCACACAGCGGGCAGGGTTCACCATCACAACAGTCGGGGTGATATGATACGCGATCAGTTGCACACCAGCGGTTGGTGGTTGAAGTCGGCAGGTCACAGAGCACACAAAAGCTCAAGTCTGTGTCCCTAGATCGCCATCTGGGTTGAGGTGCAGTATACTCGACCACCGACGGCAGGCCGCCACTTGCAGACTTTGAGCTTTGACGCATCAGGATTCGCCCCCGAACTATCTTTTGCTTAATGATGGCTGTGGCCCTCCTGGGTTCCAGCCCCTGAAGCTTACCCACCACTCGGTTCAGTTGTTTACACAGGCCGTCCAAAGCTCTCGGCGGTGGTTTGGGAACAAGTGTAAGGGATAAACTTTTTTCCGGTTGGTTGTAATCCGACAGCCACCGTCGGTGGATTAGGAAGCAAGCTAAGAAAAAATTTATGCAAAATAGTTCTTACTGCTTGGAACCGACTGATCTCTAAATACAGAAAACAAATGGATGCGGGGGAGCCACATCGCCTGATAGAAGGGGCATGTGCATTTTCCAGCACAGGTATCAGCCATCTGGGAGCACCTGGGTGTTTGCAGCACGAACTATAATTTAGTTAACGTAGGTTAACCTCACCTTGTTTGTTCCAATACTATCATAGTGCAGCCTTGGCTGTCGCGGCCCCAGGTGCCTCAGAACTAGGGAACATGCATACGTAGTCATTCGACAGACCACGTTCACCCTCCAGGATTTGCCATCGGTCACAGTGGTACGACGCATGCATCTCAAATTCCCGAATGAGCCTCTCGGCGTGACGGGACTCCTTTTGTATGGCGTGCCCCAATGTGTCGGAGTGGTCATCCGGTTTTCAGGGCGACCACTGGCATTCTCCAGACGGTTGTTTGTTACATTACCAAAGTAACTCATCCCGGATTGTGCGTGTACAGCCCACTTTCGGGTGATATGCAACCAGTGGGTCGTAAGATAGGAGACGAATCGCGGGTCCGTATGGCGCGGTATTTGCAAACCTTACCGGAATCTGCGCTTTCGTATTATAATAAACAAAAAACTACTGTACAGCATTGTCCGAGCAGGCCATGCGGTAAAAAATATGCCGGCCGTTCGCAGAATGTGTCTGTGACCAAAAGTACATGGTTGTTATATGGCACATGCGTGCTTCCTGTTAGCTTTTTTGATATGCAAGAATGCTCAGCATTACGTCGCAGCCGAACACGACTCTTGCAGCCTGCATTTGCGCCGCCAAATTGTCCATGACAAACTTATTAACATGATATTGCTCCCCCATTATTTTCTTCAAGTAAGTCGAACAGTTTGCGCATAATAGCAAACTGTTTGCTCTCCACGAACGCATACATAACCGGACTCCCGGTACCCATGCCGCCCGTTATCCGGAAGGTATACAGCTTGTATCTACAGGCCGAATATTAGGTGCTTTAAAAGACTTATCCAAAACCGTTTGTCGCGTGCGTTCCATCTACATTTACCACATCTGGGAAGCGTCGAAACAACGCTATCTGCTGCCATCGGGAGGAGCATATGTGGCTATGGTGACCTTCCCCTGACTTCCGCACAAGCACGCGTCCGGTTTCCCGAGGTTTTGCCAGGACCGAAGACATATCATCTATTACAATAAAACCAAACTATACGGCACCTACTCAACAGAGCCGGTCATCACTTCCGGAGGTAGTTGTATATATCCTGAGTGGTAAGGGTCTTGCCGAAATCATCTGCCACAAACTGCCGCACTTCACACGACGGCGTTCCATACTTCAGCAGGGCCTTTCAGGTGCCCAACTCCTCTATGGTTAGCCGTCGATGTACAGGAAGCCGATCGTACAAAAACTTAGAAACCTTATGTTTGTGTTCAAGATGGTAAGAGGTGACTGCGGGATAGTTCCCCTGCCTCCCTAAACAAATTACACTGGACAGCCAGTGCTTAGCATACTGCTTTTTTATCAGAAAACACGCTCAGCTTACTAGCTTTTTCATACCTCTCGACTCTCCGTTGCTCTTGCTGGTCGCCTGCTGCATTTATAGTACACCCGTTCGTAAAAAAACAGCGCTGGTGCTTCTATTTCTCGAAGAACGTATTAGTGCACGGAATATGATAGCCATAATACGATTCAGAAGGTGTATGCACTAATAACAGTCTTTACTGTGGTTGACAGTAGTTTACAGAATCGAAGTGCACCATGCATAAAATGAACGCAATATGAAATGTGGAGCAAGTGAAAAGTAAACTTATCGGCTAGTGGGGTCCTTGGTGAGATTGACCGAAGAGAGGCCGGATGTAGGCTGTGTTCTCTTGGCGATATTGTCACTCGCACTTGTTCCTTGTTCCGTGGCCTGATGTTGGTTGACGCTAGATCCAAAAACCAATGTGGCATGCAGCTGAGGCACGCTGTGCTGGCGTGCTGAGCCTGCTTAGATTCTGACGTGCGTGTGGAGCGTGCGTGTGCGGTGTGTGTTGAGAGTGTCTCTAGTTTGACCGAGTTCTGTCCTTATATACGTCTAGTGGACCGTGAAAAACAACAATGTGAAACCACATTGCGCCCTTAACGGGTTCACGGGATCTGTTGTTGGCCAAAGGTCGTATTAATTGACACGGTGTTGACGCGTGATTGTGAGGCAGGCAAAACAAAATGTGGATGGTAGGTGCTGGTGTGAACTTGCTCGGGGGAGTAATTAAACGGAAGAGTAACCGTTGCAAACGCACAAATACCACATAGATATCCTTCATGTATCCATTTAACGCCTTCTCAATCGCTTCGAATGATGAAAAGTATACAGCCCAAATATCTCAGCAAAACGCGTATGAAGCCACTTCCGGAGCCAGAGCACAGCAAGCTCAAAGTCAGATGTGCGCCAAAAATTTCGAAAGGAGATTAAATAAAACAGATGGCAAAAATGACGGCAGATTAGGGTGGTTTTTGGTCTGAGCACATATGCAACATTTTGGCGTAAAATTTTTTATTTCACTCGCAAAGGTTTTGCAGAAAAAAGCACTGTGCATCCAAGGCATGGCTCAACCGCTGCATCAAAGTACCAGTTTTGACGTAGCACGCCTGTGAAGAGGGCCGTAGATTGGCGGAGGTACCTATGGGAGGTGCAGCCAGTCTAGCTATAAAACACAATGATAATAGCAACCGCCTTTTGTAACTTTCACCAACCACCAGTTTTTCTTAGTAGTGCCACGTTTAGATGCACTGAGCACAGTTGCAATTACTGGCGCCTAAGCAACCAAGTTAATCACATTGCCAACAGCCACCGGTGGCACAAGATCTTTATGGTTCACGTGTTTGAGGGACCACTGGAACTCACAGGTAAATACGAACAGTATGTGATGGCTTCTTTGGGTGACACTCAGAAGTTGAAGGCCAAAATACTCTGTAAACGAGAAAAAATGCTTTCATTACAAAATGTTGGGTTTACATTGCTCCAAACAGGAGGACTTTTAAGTGGTCATGAATAGAAACCACCACAATGGAAAACCTCCGCCCCGGATCACAAAGAATTCATTTACTCCTTCTAAAATACTGGGTTCAGTTGGAGCGAAAATGGTCTAACTGGCAATTTCCACTCTTACTTAGCGCGCATATCAGCGTACAGTTGAAATACTCTATCATCAAACCTTACATGATGTGAAATCCTATAATCTCAGAGTCCGGAAGCCGCGTTAGGTGAAAGAACTATGAGCAGCGCCCGTCTCGCGCTGCATCACTGTTACGGAAGCAAATAAATAGTTCTTCCCATGCAGTATCTTTTATACACTAAACGAAACCGACTGGAGGGGTGTGAAACATCGCAGTTTCGTAAAACTGTCCAAATACTGGATTGCTGGTACTGATCCTATTAATCTACCCGTGGATGAAAGTAACTTTCTTTATCTAAAGAAATGCTGGGCTGCACACCAAATTCCTTTACTTGACACGCGTCCACTCAGCTCCTGATCCGCAGAAAGTACCCAAATGGGCCGCGATCCAGAGATATATAACTTGTCCAGGTGGATTTTTAAGCATGGATTACACAGTGAATTCAGTCTGCCCAGGATAATCGATAATGGTTTACAGGATAAGTAAACGTGACATTTTTCACTTAAAACGCTCTTAAAAATCTGCTCGTGCGCCGCGCATTATCTGTAGTGGAGTCCGGGCTACTGTTCCCCAAACTGATCTGCCCCACTTGCAACGTTGTGGACCAAAGAGGAAACAGCTATGTAAACTTATTTTGTTGGTGCAGAGACATTTTATCTTACGTGTTGTTCAACGCTCTGCCGTGTTTGTTGGTTTCACGTCAGGATATTTTTTGATGGGCATGTAAATATGAGGAAATGAAGAAGTAAGTCATGCGGATAACACTGCGGATAATCTACAACGTCAGTCATGAGACTTTGAAAATCATGCCATGCCCATTGCAGGACCTTTCCCGAGGTTTCGGGACTTCGCCCTTACGGACCGCAAGCAAGCTGCTGTTAATGCGAACCCAATACTTCAGGTTATCCAGCAGGGTTGTGCATTGGTGAATGACGTCCGTGTAGCTATATCTCGCGAGATCACAGCAGAAAACAACTCCAAACACCGTGCCAAGGCTACCAAGGCTGCCACCACTGAAATCCAGTGGTGAGTTGGCTTGGGATTCGTAACAGAATATATTTTCCTTTGTCTCTGCGGGCTGCTATTCAGCAGGCGTAGACATCACGACGGATACGCATTTCGTCCGTCGGTGTGAGTATAACCCAGAACCTCGATAAAAACATCGAACCCTGACCGTTTTCGCAGTTTTGCACACAAAATGGGTAGGTTTCCGGGGACTATGAAAAAATAATGGGAACCATTAAGTAAGAGGGCAAACTTACCCATTCCTCGCCTCCCATCTACCCATAGAAGGACGCTGAACTCCGTTTCTGAGTGATCCGTGGTTAGAGAGAACGCGTGCGCCATGATTATAAACACATGAATCCCAGCGTGTGCATTACCTGCGGTCATAATCATAGGTGGTATGCAATTCAAACCAACTACAGCTAACTGCTATTCCCGGCACCCTTTCAAAATTGCGTGCTTCAGGCTGGTGGGTAGATCAGTATGCGTTTTCCGAAAAGTTTCTCTTGTTGTTATCAAAACAAACGGCCAACGATTATACTCAAAATGCACATGTGAGAGCCCCACACGGCAAGTGGACCGACAAGTGTAAAACTGGCCTGGGACCGTGCGTCCCAGTAACTGTGGGAGACCACGAAACGTACAAGATCAAAGTCTATTTAGTGCGCACACAGCGTAATTGTGCAAAGGTTTTGAATAAAGTATGTTCCCGCCAACCTACGCTTCTGTCTGTAAGCATACTTCCTTGTAGGCAAGCGTCGTTTGATACATGAAAGTGAAGCAGTGTCATACTCGAAGGCTGCACAGAGCTGAGCGGATTGGGGCTGTGAGTTCTCTCGCGGAGAAGGCTTTCACACTAGGCTCCCCCACCATGATATCCTGCGATTAGCAAAATCAGTTGTACAATGAGGGAAATTTTTCGCTCCCTACTAGTTGATGTATGAAAGGCCGACCGACACGTACGCACTCATCACCAAGAAACCATACAGCCCATAACCGGGTTTGAATGTTTGTTTTAACGGACAGGTTACTCTGAGGCAGTTCGTAATGTATGTAGCGCCGACGTTTAAACGTCCGGAAATCATCCGAATTAGGCAGTACTTCAGAGCCTGGCAAAACAGATGTGACTGAATTAATTATCGTCGTCCGTCCAAACGAAGATGCGGCCATGACATTTGCGAGGCTTTACGAAACCTGCTGAGTAAAGAAGGACGACATTCTGGAGTGAGATTCTATGAGTCCATTGTGGGAGACCGTTTGTCAATTTTGCATGCTGCCTTCTTTTTTTCACTTCCGAAAGTGGCATTCAACACTGCAAGTGTGGATTTCAGGCGTTTAGCTCATGCTTGGTTACTTGTCTGTTAACTGGTACCGTTTTTCATCCCACACATTCGCCCCAGCAGATACCGAAGGCGAAAATGGAACAAATGAGTAAATTGCAAGCCACACGTGAACATTTTTCGTCATAGGTGCGGACGAGGCGTACAAAGCATGTCTCAATATGAGCCAAACATTATTAATGAAGCCCCCGAAAGGACTGGAGTTCGGAGATGTTACACTGATTGGTTGCGCGCGTGCATGGGCTTAGACGGCGGGAATGGTTTTCAAAGCTCAGCTTTTTCTGACTAGAAAAGCTATGGGTTAGCGGTAATCTTATATAAACGTCCAAAGCTTCCCCAGGGTTGACAGGTGTAAGGGCTTCTTTATGTATTCAGGGAACTCCAAGTCTTCAAATTTGAAGTCACCTCCTCAAACGGCATGAGGAAAAATTCCGCCTAAGCCCACAGAAATGTTTCTTTTCGAAGGGCTTTCTAGACAGATGGACCGAGCTACCATTTTAAGTGGTGGTAGCAGAGACTTTGGAGGGCTTCACGCCACAGGTACACTTTAGTGGACTGAGATCCTTCCCGAATGCAACTAGGCGCTGTAGGCCCGGAAGGCAATTTTTTAAACCGTACTTCTACGTATCCACATTATCACCCACTCAATCCACCGCTGACTGCTGTTTGAGTGTGAAAGGCCGGTCTGCTTGCAAGCTGGTGTGGCGATCATATTTTTAAACTGTCTGAATTATGTGCCACATTAGCTCTAGCTAACCTACTTTGTTTGCCGGTGATCTTCCCAGTCGGGTGCGACAGGTTACGTTGAAACCGAAGGGCGAATTCGGTCATCTTTCAGAATACTGGGGGATATACCCATAGTTTCAGGTGGAAGAACCTGGACAGCCATTGGCTTTCGCCGCCAGGTCTTGGGTTTTGTCCCGTCCTTTTATGACCAGGATAGAGAAGAGACAGATTTGGAAAGCCATCGAGCTGCTGTGTTGAAGTTGACGGGATCTTCACTTCCCTGATAGGATTCTGGCGTTCTAAACCCGATTCCGATTCCCATTCTGATTCTGAATAGGCTGAAGCCGACGAGTCTTTGAAGCGCGTCTTTCAAAGTCTCCGTTACATTCATGGTACGGGTAACTTCTTCCCGTACCCGACAGATCGTTCAGCATTTTGAGATCAGAGGCATACCTCCACAAAGAGTAGGCGCAACTTTCATACATCTATTTGGCAGTGTAACGATCAAACCCGCCTACTCCGGGTTCGCGTCATCAGGGCCCTTGATTTGATGAAAAAGGACATATTTGGCGCCAGGTAGTTTTCGCTAATGCAGTCGTTTACCTTTAGCGACCCATACTGTAAAATACTTTTGTACAAAAACAACAGGACAACCAACTGTTTGTGCCCTCCTGTACAGACTAAAACTATAAAAAGGTCTTTGAATCCCATTTGGAATGAAGAAGTGATATTTCGGGTACGTGTAATACGAATTTACTCTCACAGTTTCAGGTTAATCCCTTTGAAAACCGCCTAGTGTTTGAGCTCTATGATGAGAACCGCCTGGTAATATTGGGTCGCTAAGTCTTCACATTTATTCATTAGACGCGTGATGATTTCTTGGGAGTTGTCACGGTTTCCCTCCCTCATTTGGAGATCGGGACAGAGGAAACCGGGCAGCGTCTTGTGCCTAAGAGTTTTATGCTCCATCCACGGAGGTACGTTTATGAACAGCTTTTTCGCGATTGCCTACCAGAGTTTGTTCTACCGTTTTATTTCCCATTGCAAGGTTAGTTACTTGGGTGAATAATTGACCGCCATTTAAGCTGGTCACCCACTTTGTTCCTTCATAGGGACTGTTGGACAGAGTACTAAACTCTCGATATGGGTCGCAGCACCCTGGTAGTTTTGCTTTCCACAAGGACCGCGGGTTTTTCTGATAAATCGGGAGGGGGTGGGCATAATCGTAGTTTGACATAGCAATTAGTTCCAGTTTAGCTGTCGTGACTTGGGATGGCCCAATATTTTATCGGCTACCAATGTGCACCCTCGAATCAGACCAATTGGCTTGCCAGGTGAAACTATCCTGTGAACAGATAGTTCCATGTCAACTGTACATTGCACCGGGATATTATACACCTTAGAATGTGGATCCAGCAACAGTTGGTGTGGCTGTCATAGTGAACGCCACCAACTTGACAGTATTAGTTTACTGATTCATTCGATGACAGCTCAGTTGTCTAGCTATATAGCATATGGGAGACCTCTTGTCCGCACCCTCACTTACCTTTCATTTGCAGAGTAGTACCAAGAGGTTCGGGACGGTGAAAAAGGACCGGTTCCGTGCACTCATCTGAATAGCTATTATTTTGTCAGTAAAGCGGGAGTCCAGTAGTCATTCACTGCGCAGGTGGACAGTATGACGTATGACGTCTCCTGGGCTTCTAGTGAACAGTCCTATTTGAGACGTCCGGTTATCCAGCTTAATCAAGCTGAATGACTCAACATAAAAAGCGGTGCCTGTTTGTAGTGTCACCTTATGCCTCAACAACTGCAGTTCCGACGCTGAGAAGAGCTATTCGGGCTTACTCGTCGAGCAACAAGCAACAACATTGTGATCCTTGCGGGCGATATGAGTGCCCAAGTCGGTCGTCGGAGCCCCTTGGAATCACATCTGGGTGGTCGATTCGGAGTCGATGCTCGTCACACAGAACGGAGAGCGACTCGTCCAGTTGCGTGCTGACCATCAACTGGTTCTGGCCAGCACGAATTTTCAACACAGACGTGTGACTTGACGGTCACCAGGTGCAAATCAATCGTGGACCCAGTCGGATCACCTGACTGTCAGCCAAGGTGGAGACCCACGTTTCAAGACAATTCAGGGACAACTTGATTCCGATCGGGTCACAGTACCAGTATATGTGGTATGTATATAAATAGTAAGTCAGCAAGAAGCTTATCGGTCCATCATCTCCAGAGAACTACCATAACTCAACAGTACCGATATGTGCCAGTTCCGCTATTGTCCATAGTAAACCAATCCATTACTGGTAAGCAGGATGTGGATGAGGTATGGCAGTGTAGAAGAAGCCATATAAGCGACGTTTAAGGCTGTCTGTCCAGCTTCTCCGGCACGATCAGATGACGACTGGATATCGCCGAGATCATTTATACTGACTGACGCTGGAAATACCACTGGACAACCGGTACGACAACGCACACAAATCCCTCAAACGTCAAATAGTGAAGAACAAAAAAAGGCTGGGAGATTTGGTGCACAGTAAGAGCTTAGGAGATGGAGAAGGCTTTTGCTACCGCCCTATGTCATTTAATACGATCAACTGGCCAAGGGAAAACAACTATCGATATCCCATAAATTATTGGCCCTCTCTAAAACCCTGTATGCCAACTCCCGTGGACAAATGAAGGTCTGTATTAACTTCTCTCCTGAGTTCGCTAGCTAAAGTAATGTCAGGCAAGACTGTCCTATTCCACCTTTTTTTCAACTTCGTCATCGATATGGTCATTAATCTCATTCCCGGCGGTCTAGTCAGAGACACTATTTCGACCCGGATTGAGAAGACCAGATATGCTTTTGTGAACCTGCATCGCCTGTGGCGTAGGCCGTACAGCTTATCTGTCAAGGGTCAAGTTTACATAGCTGTTGTGCTCTCCATATTGTTATATGGGTCAGAAATCTGGCCGCTGCGAGCTGAGGACGTTCGACCATCGATGTCTTGGGACCACTGTTCAAGTTTGGTGGGAACATTGGATCAGTACTACTGAATTACTTCGAACGGGTTTGAAAGAAACGACGCTCACGATAGATCACCCGATCACACCCCATAGGTTGAAGACAACCGACAGGCGGCCAGTTCATGACTTGTTAACGAACCATGTAAGCTCATCAGTCAAACTCGGTGACGTTGGTTACTGCCATCTCTCTGGATGAAGACCGCGGGACGAAACAAGCCAATAATCAGTGACCCTTACAAATACGGTTACGTCACGCAGCCAGTGGCGGTCTTGCATCAAAGCTATCGCCTTCACTGGGTAGCGCTCACTTCCTGCCATACTGAATAACCAGATCCATTTGTTGTCAGTGCACAGATTGGTCATCGCCTCTAACACGTGGCTGTCATTCCCTTATTTCCCTTAATTTCAGTAACCGAAGCTGTAGCATCAGAAATCACTGCACTTCGGTTTGAGCTGAAAAAAACTGAACTGAACTGAACCCCATAGGTTGCGCTAGCTTGGTCACGTGCACCGTATGCAGTTAAACCGACGTCCTCGAAAGCGCATTTTGTACAGTCACCTGGAAGATGGAGACGCGCCGGTGGTGGTGAAGCAATGAATTGGCAGCTAATTATGAAAGCAATCACTAACAAACTCAGCTGCGTTGGTCATTACTGTCTCCCTGGATGGGGACCCCGGGACGGACGCATCAATGGTTAGAGACATTAGCAGATATGACCTAGTCGCACGCGGACCTCCAAGCTTGCTGCCTTCAGTGCATAGTTCCCCTTCCAGAGCTGGAGGTAGCTCAAGCTCAGGATATCAGGCTCACTCAAGCACTGGATATCATACAGTGGCACTGCTTAAATCTCGGAGAAATATCCCAGCCGGTCCCGAACATAACTTGGCCCGACGAATTATCAGACGTCAAGTGAAAGTGAGCGTGCGAACAGACCGTGAAGTCTGGTGGACACAGCAAACCAAGGAGATGGAAGAGGCCCAGAAAGCCGGTAGTGCCCGAAGATTATTTCAGTTGATCCGTGTGACCGGTCCCCGGAAACCACCTGTGAGCGAAACCACCAAGGATCGGAAATGAGTGACCATCATGAATAAAGAAGAACGCCTCGACCGTTGGGCCGAATACTTCGAATAACAATTGTCGTGGCCACCAGCTGCCACTCATCTGCAACTCACAGTTGACGTAGAACCCTGGACGGTGAACATGGAACCACCTACGCCCTCGGAGGTTTACGACTGCGTCACCGAGCTTCTGGTCCGGATGACCCACCCGCGTTGTTCAAAGATGGGGTGAAGTCCTCAGTAAGCGCTTGTCTGATCTGTTTGCTTGCATTTGTCCCAGACAACTGGAGAGAGTCGATAAGTGTAGTGAGCTCGTAGTGAGTGTGATAACCACAGGAGGATCAGCTTAATCCCGGTTGTAACGAGACTCCTGGCGTCACTTGTGCTTCGGCGCCTTATGGTGACTCGCGAAACACTGACTCGAGGAAAGCAAGCTGGGTTCCGGCCTTGTAGGGGTTGCGGTGACCAAATCTTCACACCGTCAGGAGCCAGAACAACATCATACGTACAAACGATCCACAATTTTAGTATTCTTGGATTTCCAAGGCGCATTCGACTCGGTTGAGCGGTCTGTTCTCCTTGACACGCTCGCCCGTCAAGGAACGCCCCGGAAGTTTGTGGACATAATAGGTTTTTTTGTACTCCCAGACTTCCGGACATGTGAGAGTATACGGCGGACTCTCCAAAAGCTTCCGTACACAAAGCGGTGTTCGTCATTGGTGCCCACTCTCTCCATTATTTAATTTGGTGATCGATGAGATAATGGGACGAACGCTGGTATGTCTTCAAAATCCCGGTGTTCAAAGAGCCTCTGACGAAAACCTTGTCGATCTGGAATATGCAGACGACATCGTTCTCATCTTCGAAGAGGAGGAGAAGGCGCAGGTGTTTTTGGATGAACTGACCAAAGTCATCCCGTCCTTTGGTATGCACTTTTCACCCACAAATTGTAAGGTCATGATCGTGGACATGCAGTCACTGCAGTCACTTACAATCCAGGGGGATGGACTGGGAGTTGTGGAGCGTTTTACCTACCTTGGAAGTTGTATTAGTTCTGATTGTAGTGTGACAGATGAGGTCAGTGTAAGAATCTCTAAGGCCCTGGTAGCGTTTGCCAATTTGAGACACCTATGGCGTCAGAGTGGCGTATCCCTGAATCTCAAGGGACGTGTGTATCAGGCTACAGTGCGGGCTGTTTTGTTGTATGGCTGTGAGACTTGACCTGTTCGAGCAGCGGAACTGAGACGTCTTCAGGTGTTTGATAATCGTTGTCTCAGAACCATAGCTCGTGTGGGTTGGTGTCGGCGAATCCGTAACGAGGCAGTTAGGAAGCGAGTTTTTGGTTGTGCAACGGGTACTTCCATTGAAGAATGTGTCCAGCACCAGAAGCTGCGTTGGTTGGGACATGTTTTGCATATGCCTAACCATCGTTTGCCGAAGAGAGGGATGTTCTCCATGTCCAACTCAGAGTGGAGGGAGCAAAGCGGTGGCCAACCGTTGAGCAGGCAGAGGGGTATGAAGGAGATTACGAAACGTTTGGGTGCTGTCGGTGCTACCCGCCTTCCAAGATGGGGACCGCGTGATCCCCACTTCGCCTGGTTGGAGACGCTGCAAGATATGGCTGCTGATAGATGTCAGTGGCGTTCGTGTTGTCAGTTTCTACCCAGATTGCCAGAATGAGTGTCTGGAAGTGTGGGCACCTCGGAGTGATTGTATTAAGGTAGCCCTAAGTCCCTTCCCTGTCCACCTTTATTCTTTTCTTCACAATAAGGCTTTGAAACAAATCATGGTTGTACGGCAGCGAAGCACCAGTGTTGAACACTGATATCATGCTGCCCATGATGAAGATGCAGCCCTCGTGCTCCCTCCGAGTGGCGTGGCAGCTATGTTCCGTAAGAGTGTTACGGCCGAACGACCTTTTGTTGTGTTGTTGCGTTGTATTCACTGTCAATCCTGGATTCATGCGTTTAGTATAACAGTTACTGGCTCCAGTGCGTAGCTGTCCACTCTTATTTTCCCAGATCATCGACGAACGCAACAGGCAGCTGTAATCACTGCACAACACGTAGGCAGTTTGCCGCTGAAGGCGATGGTGATGTCTGTTTGACCTGAGCGACTTCAAGGTGTGTTTCATGGTTGTCGATCCATTGTTCAAAAGGTGGAATCACTGCGGTTACTCCCCCAATTTAGCTGTCAGAATACTACACGTGTAGGTCAGGTCCCCTTGGCGGTGCCTGCACTCCAATGGTGACGCCTGGGGCCATTTCAGTTGGGCCGTATAGTTTTTGGACCTCAGTGTCAGACCCCCTCTATGGGATATTCTTGTGCTTGGTTAATTTGGCTACACTGATCGAGCTTCTAGAGTAATCACGGCGCCACAATCGGGATATTTATGTCCCACAAATGAGATAGGCCGGCAGCGCAGCCCAGTCGAAAAGATTTCATCAGCCACTGATCAATCAACTCAAGACTTTGACATTATCAGGTTATTTCACTTCAGTTCAGTTCATTTTAGTTAGCTATAAAAGATGAAGCAAGCATACGCTATTTCAAGCTGCCACAATTACGTTAGCCAGAAATAGGACAGCTATGCTTCAGAGGCGAACGCGTAATCAGCTAGCGGATGTCGGACTGTTCTGCTTGTCTAACCAGCTGGAAAGCTGTCACCTGCCATTCAAGGTACTGACTTCGATGCACATCAGGAAGGTCAGATTCCTGAAAGTAACCACTGACTGCCCGAAACTTAATGAGACCCTCAACTCCACTAGATGCTGACCAGACAAACAACGCCCCCCCCCCAACGTGCAGCGCGTGACAGCCTTGTATCAAAGCCAGACAGCGCGAGACAGCGTTGGACTAAGGTTAGACAGTGTCCCTCCAATAAAATAGCTTGAGGCCGTTGTATTTTCGCACTCACGCTCTTGCACTCGCTTGTTCGCAATAAAACGGTTGTGTTCCTTATCGGTGAGTCTTTTTCCGGTACTAGGCACTGGGGCGGGGACAGCAGTCAGATATACCAGATTGGCGACTCAGTCAGATATAACATTGCAAGAGTACCTTTCACTTTAACTAAATCACGTCGGTCAGCTCCATCAATTATTGATGAGTCGAGTCCCAGGCTCTCCATCCGGGGAAGTGACAGTTGTCAATTCTCCTGAGCTCTTCCTTAAGCCCTTTATATTTCTTCGCCGGGTTGCAGACTGTCTGCGTTTCGGTCGCTTGTACCCAGCACGATTGAGGAAAAAGGAACTCTGCGAAGCAAGTGGTCCCCTGGTATACGAGTAGAAGTCCGAACCGCTCCATGATTGCAGGAGAGCTTCTTACTAAAATCACTATTGCATATCCGATGTTCCCACCAAACTCAAGCAATGGCTCGGGCCTGCGGTAAAAAATAATACGTTTTATATCTCCTGCGTGTAGAGGCCACGTCTCCGATCCGTAAAAGATTATGGATCGCAGTGTGGCGGTATATGCGCTGTCCTTGATAGACAAACCGATATACTGGCACCATAGGTACCGAAGATCGGCAAAAGCTACTCTTACCTTCCCTATTCCAGGAAAAGTCTCATCTCCAGTCAGTCCACCGTGACTCGTTCGACTTCCTGGGTGCGCATCTGAAACTCATATAGGTGGCCGACTTACTTTAGACTCGGTTTGCACAGACAGTGGCGAACGACTGCTTCTGGTGACCGCAGATTGTTTTTGTACGGTACTAACCTCCGAAGTAGCTGAGGTCGTCTGGCCCCATGGCATCCTCCAATAGCGTGCCAGTCACAGACCCAATTTGACCACATTGCCATCAGCTACCCATGGTGGGGATCAGTAAGTGACTGTCGCTCGTTTTGGTACACATTTGTGGATTCTGACCACGCTCTCATCTGGAGTCGCTTCTCTCTTCGTCTTCCAGGGCAGCGTAAAATGTGGACAAATCGCTTGGCAACTGGAAATCTGCCAGATCCCGAAGTTAGGTGAATTAATCAGAATGGTCTTCTGGACCCTTTTCTAACTTCTCTACCGACGGATGTGAGTTTGTGCTGGAAGGAGTTCGTCACATCTTTGTACCGTGCCTGGAGTTTTGTCTGTGGGACGGCGCTACCAGGCATGCTCAGGCACTAAATATCAGATAGTGGCACCGCTTGAATCTCAGTGGTCCCACAAGTAATTCAGCCCGCTGATGGCGTGCGCGCCGGCTGTGAGACCTGGCGGACAAGAAAGAGTAAAAAATAGTAGAGACGAAGAATGTCGGGAATGCCCGAAGATTATTTGAATTGATCCGTGTGACCAATCCCCTTTAACCCGCCAGTGAGCGCGACAGTCTTCAATAAAGAAAGATGCCGTGACTGCTGGGTCGAACATGTTGAGAAATGATTCTCGTGACCATCCGCTTTTTTGCAGTCGGAGTGGAGAACTGCACTAAAACCCCAAGGAAAAAGGCAAAATAATCCTCCAGCTGCAACACCCTTTCGGTGAACTTCGAGCCCCCTTCGAACTTGGATGTTTATAACTGCATGTGCTATCTCCAGCGTTATCGAATTCCTAGTCCGGATGACCTCCCGCCCGCATTTTTTAAGGATGAGGGTGAGGTCCCCAGTCAGTGCTTTTCTGATCTGTTTGCCTCCATTTGCAAAAAGGAGACTGTCCCACACCGCTGGAGGGAATCGGTGATATTGTTCATTTTCAAAAGGGACCCGTAGTGATGTCTGTAATCATAGAGGGGTCAGCTTGGCTCCAAATGTAATAGGCTCTTGGCGCCACTTGTCCTTCGTCTCATGGTGGACTGTGAGGCGTTGACTCGAGAGCAGCAAATGGGATTCTGGCATAGTATGGGTTGCGTTGACCAAATCTTCACATTTTGTTGGGCGTTAGAACCACGCCATACGTATAAGTGATCTACACTTTTAGTACTCCTGGGTTTCCAAAGCGCGTTTGACTCAGTCGACCGATTCATTCTGCTTAGCACGCTTTCCCGTCTAAGAATGCCCCAGCAGTACGTCAGTATAATACGTCCTTTGTATTCTAAGACTTGTGGGTGCATGAGAGTATACGGGGAGCCCTCGAAAAGCTTCCGTACACAAAATTGTTTCCGATAAGGCTGCCTACTCTCTCCATTCGCGTTCAGTTTTTCGATTAACGAAAGCTGAAAGGTCCTTAAAACCAGGTATTGAAATGGCTGTTGACGAAAACCTTGTCGACATGGAATATGCAGACGTAATCGTTCTTGTTCTCCAATAGAAGGCATAGGTATTTTCGGATGAACCAACCAGTCATCCCCTCCATTGGCATGCACTTTGCGCCCACAAAGTTTAAGGTCAGGTTCCTGGACGTGTACTGCACACGCCACTTACAGTATAGGGGGTGGCATTCGAGGTTGTGAAGCGTTTTACCTATCTTGGAAGTTGTATTAGTTCCGACCGTAGTGTGACAAATGAATGATGCACGAATATCTCAGGCTTGGGTCGCGTTTGCTAATTTGGGACGCCTATGGCGTCAAAGCCGTAGATAGCAGAATCTCAGGGGACCTGTGTGTCAGGCTACAGTGTGGGTTGTTTTGCTGCATGCTTGTGGGACGTGGCCTCTGCGAGCATCTGGTTTAAGAAGTCTTCAGGTCTATGACAACCGTTGTCTCAACCACAGCTCATAAAGGCTATTGCGGCGATTTTGCAACTGCACAATTAGAAAACGAGTGTTCGGTTGTGCAACAGGGATTTCAACCGAAGCATGTTTGATAAGTCTGACTGTCGTCACCATAGACAGAAACACGTCGGTGCTAGTGTAGCCTAACTGCCTTACAGCTATGAGGAAAAGAGGGTCTAGTAAAAGGTGGGATGGATTGGAGGGGTGAGGACCTATGGCAGGAAAGCTCTGTCTACAGGGTAGATGCTCGAGATCTGTACCTACATCTCTCAGAAGCACTAGTATTAGAGTGAAACACGATCAGCCACGTCTGCTGCGAACCCTAATACAATTTCAGTGCACTACGACAGAGAAACTTCACTTAGACCGTCTGGTTAGGAAGTAGCATCATCTTCGCCATTGGAATTCGTTACTTGCAATGCCCTGTCGGTTTTCCGATCACGTATAAGGGGAACCACCTTGAGCCTAGTCAGAAAGGCACGAATACCTCACAATGCTCGACCGGTACTTAGCAACTCTAGTTTCTCATCGCCTCGTCACCGTCTTTCTCCGCGAACTTTTCGGCAGCAAGTTTTGGGAATGGTAGGTGGCTTTGTTTGGCAAACAATTGTCAAGCATACGCGGTACACGCTTCAACGACTTTAACCAAGCTACTCCGTGTCATCACCTGTCAGCAAACTACGGATCACTTCGATACGGACATGCTGCATCCAATTAGCGTCCATTAAGCTACGAAGACAGTGGTGATAAGATATTTAACAATGTATCGACGTTTGGGGTCTTCCGATTGTAACGTCAAAGTCTCACCCATAACTGAAGCATGCGTTCGCGTTTGTTCTATGTATGTGACCCCCTGAGTTCAGTGAAATTTGTTTCTGACGTCCATAGCGCAGTCTGACGAGTTATGCTCGTCCATGCATTGACTTCATCTATTACATGCGCATCTTTTAACTTATGTACACCAAAATACAAGTTGATGCGTCCCACTATGAAATTTCGGTGTGATACAAAAGTGTGTAGAATCCTGAAACAGGACCGCTCTTTGAAAGCTCACTTCGAGGCAGGGGACGCATGGTCATCCAATATCAATATTTTATCTGCATAGTCCTACTGTTTTTCTCTGGATGTGGTTTCGATCACTAGGTTCGTGATTCCTTGGAGGGGAAACTATATAACAAGGTCTAAGGAAAACGGAGAGGAGAACGCCCCCTGATGAGCATTACAGTTGATAAGTAGTTCCTTGTAGACGCGTCCGAAAGTATGGTGAGGTTAGACAGTTGTACAGGGCCCTACGGGCCTGCTGCACCAATCCTTGGAAACTAGCAGCCACTTCCGCTGGATTGGTAGTAAATGTCGAAACACCCTATCGCTTCACCTTCACTTATTCAGGCTCCTGCCAACCTTCGACGCTCTACGCAACGACTGATGCAAATCGAATTCCGGTGCAGACGATACATCACAGAGGGGTGGAATACGTTGCCGAAATTTTTGTCCGCTCTGCTCCACAAACGTACCACCTCACAAAATTTCTTTTGAATTGCCCACAGAAGATATAGCAGGAATCTTCTCGGAGCCGTAATGGGGGCAAAGTCCTGTTCAAAATTCCCGGCGCACCGGAATTCTACAAGTCGCCATTTGTCTGGCGTTTACTCGCTTGATCTTTGTCTTAAACCGGGGCCGACGAGATAACGGGATGACGACCGAGACTAATCGTTTTAATTATGAGTGGAAAAAATCGTACGGAACTTTCACGATTCTGTTTCCACTTTACCCGATTTAGGTTGAAACGACTTAATGTTACGTCTGACTGTTTAATTGCCAAAGCAACTTGTGGGCTGGTCCAGCACCCAAGCCCAGATAATCAGTCAGCTTTCTATCCCCTTTCACTGGATTCTGTTGAACATCACTTGGGTAGTTAAGTAACGTAACGTTTTTTCATCTTGAACGATGGTAGTCACCGATGAGCCCAATAAACTTCTCTTCGTAACATTTGACACAGAATACATTAATGTAACGACCACCCCAGTATTACTAATCTGGCCAGTTGTTCACAACCCATGCTATCCGTGTTGGCCCATGTTGATGTTTGTCTTTCCACATACTGCAAATTTCTACATCCGTGACTTCAGACGTATGGTGACATGTCGTCTCCTTGCTTTGACATGATGTCATGTACTTCTGGTTTTTATCAGTGTGACAGCCTGCCGAAAATATTTCTTTAGGATGATTGTAGTGATTTGTCCAAAAATGTGGCGTAGGATAGAAACAAAATTGCGTTTTCGAAGTGAAAATATTCATCTAACACTACGCTCGCACTGCCTTACCAACCTTTTTAAAAATTCTCACAGCTTTATTAGGATTTGCCTCCGTATGTAACGAACATTTTACGGTGTGTGAATGCTCTTAGGTGAACGATTCTCGATTTCAACTCCTAATGAGTGTTATCTGGACTGCTACTACTACGCTCATGATATTTAATATCGAATACAGTCAGCGCAAAATCGGGAAGATGGTGAGCTAGTCGTGTTGTCTGCAAGTGATTTTGCGGCATTCGAAGCGTCTGAAATCTGAGCTCCCATGGAGTACTTTGGAAGTAAGAAGTCAGGGCGATTTTGTATCACATAGAACAAATACAGCCTCAAGTGAAGGCATCTCCGTCCGCAGGGTTCCCAGTCCCTAAAATTGTTTTGTTTACTTAACTGTTGCATTACTTCTACTGTATGCCATTGATTTGTCTTCCTTTTACTGTTTCTTCCCATTTTCAGTTCTAGATCACGTGTCCGTGGAAATCTACATTTATATCTTGTCTATCTCCCCGATCACATAAACCCACGCATCACTACAGTACAGGAATTGCCACCTGTAAGTGTTTGTTTCCGAAGGTAGTACTGTATCTGAATTTGTTTTCACGTGACATGTACCGTTTCATCCCATTGATTCTTGTTTTCTCTGTATCAGTGGAATGGGCCTACCACCCGTGGGCACATGATGTGCGAGTGCTTTGTCGAACGCTGTGGGTAATGAGGCCATTCACATACCTATGCTGTATTTTGAAGGCAGACCTCATCGTGTCTTTGGTTATTTCGGAACATCTTTTTGGGTGTATTCTTCTCCACTATTCCCTTCGTTCGCGGTGGGTTATACTGATTTGATTTCAATCTATCTTTATTCAATCAATAGCCACGATTGCCTGTCGAACCAAATTCGCCCACAACTCCCGATCTCCTCTCATCCTCATTACATCGTCCCAGTTTGGAACAAGTGCAGCCGAATCTGCCGGATGTCGCCGGTTCCGACCTCGCTGAGTCCCCTCCCACCTTTGGCGGTGAGCGGGAAAGTGATGCTGGACGGGGTTCCATCGTGGGTGCGTCCAGTGCCCTTTCATTGGAAGATACCTCTTCAGTGGAGCTGGTGGCCGATCCATTACCTCCTGGTTGGGACGAACGAGTGGACCAAAATGGACGCACTTACTACGTGGATCACGTTAACCGGCGAACTCAATGGGATCGTCCTTCTTTGTAAGTTGTACGGTGTTTACTGTTCTAGGGAGATCAACATCGATATCTATCTAATTGAACGGGTATGTTGTTAGTTGCTTTCTCGTGGCAACGTGGGGCTTCGTTCCTTCAGTATCTGACGAGTAAGAAATGTAGACCAAATGTAGTCAGCTGGGTGCTGTTTTTAAGTTGCCACTAACAATCTTTATTCGCCATTGAATCGGCGCGGACTGTCGGCTCCACTCGAAACCTACGCCATGTTTCTTTCCCCACCGTACAGCCACCCGAAGGGTGGAAACGAGCCGGGGGAAATTAAACACTGACTTGACAGCGAGGTATGAAAGCCAGTACTAGAAAACTCAGCTGCGCTGGTCATTGCCATTTCCCTGGATGGGGACCCCAAGACGAGGTACATCACTGGTTAGAGACATTGCCAGACATGGCTCAATCGAACCCTCAATGGCGCTCATGTATCCAAGCTGTTGCCTTCAATGCATAGCTCCCTTTCCAATCTCTTAATTAAAAGTCCACTGACATCCATGTATTTATGCATCAATTATATCAGCTCCCGCCTCCAACGCGCGGCTACCTACACAAATTATCCTACCAAGTCATCGGCGAACGGAAATGTGCCAGCTATAACCACTTTACGGCAAGTACGCGGTTTTTACAACTGATGATAATAATTGTCAGTCTGTCTGAATCCGATAAATTGCAACTACTACGTACGTCCTGTCATCCGTTCTAACCAAGATAGCTGATTATCCACTGGCTGAAGGCAAGAGCATCCTTTACTGACCAGTCACACTGGCATCCCAGGATACAGAATACTCATTGGCAGCACACGTGATCAACTCCGTCGGTCACATTTAACGGACATGTGCACTGTCCTCAATTGCAACCATTGCTTATCCACGAGCGGTGTTTATCAGTTAGCATAAATTAATGCTTCCTCTGCGTTTGCTCATTGATTTATTGATCGATTTCCAGTGCATTCCCGACGCAGAGTGGCTACTATCACCCCGCCATCGGGTGCTTTCGAACAGGTCACAACGAGAATCGCCTGCGATTCTAAATCTGGAATGTTTTCTGCAACGGCCCCTTACAGAATTGGCCCTTGTTCTATATCTGATTCAGTCTTAATTCAAGAGGAAAACCCGATCATTTGTACATGTGGCCCCTGCCGACATAGAACACTGTGCCTGCCCACATCTTGTCTCACTTTGATACTCGGTGGCTGTCATTGCAACGTGAGGGACAGTCTGTTCTGAAACGGTTAATAGGTTTGCCTATTTCGGCGTGATATTACCTTAGGACTGAAATGTTCGCTTCATAAGATTCAATGAATTTCGTTTTACAGTGAGTTTCTAGCAAAGCGCTTTTTCTCTGGAAGTTTTGCAAGAAATAACATATTTGGGGGAAGGTGTTTCAGCAGTAGTCGAATCAAAGGTGAATTAGAGAGTTGCTTTGTCAAACGTCGATCGGTGTTCGTAGATATGCGTCCCCTTCAAAACGGCAAGAGATCAGCTTAGAACTCAAGAGACGTGTACAGCGTTTCGGTAGGTACCAGTGAAATGTAGGTCCTATGGACTGGCCACGTTCGGTCCTCCTCATCTGGTCAACGTTGCCTATATCCGGTGTGGACAGTGGAGAAGTATAATAACGGTTTTTAACTCAGCTTAGTTCTCGGTCTAAACCTATCAAGTTAGAGTTCCCCTCAAAACAACCACCAAAGGTGCACAAGGTATGTTAACACCTAAAACCGAAACAAGAACACTTGTACAGTGCGTCGTATATATAGTGTGAGCGGCGACAACCTTCTGGAAATTCTGACGCCTTCTGGATGCTCCATTGGCATTCGGCCAATACTGGGTCATGATTGGCTTTTGGGTCCAGACTTCCGGCCAATCAGAGTTCGGCTTGCTACCGGACCGGCAAGTGGCCCGAACTTTTGGCCAATCTTGTGCGGGACAGGCTTCTCGGCCGTAGCAGCGCCTAACTGCGAGCGGTAAAGTGGTATCGGCGTGGAATTCTGCCTAACAAGAAGTCCATCATAGAGTTTTTTGAAAGTTGATGACTGCCGCCATCTCAGTTTATTTTTGGTGCAGCATCAACCACGCTGGCTAGGAGGCGTACGCAAAATACTACCTCGCCTAGCCTTGTCTGCCTCTAGGGCGTGAGTTAGAAACAGATATCTGTAAGTCACTGCCAGTTAATGTTCGGTCAGCTTCGCTTGCATCATCTCAACTGCCGGGATACAGACCTGCCTGCTTACTACGGTGCGAGTCTTCGTTTCAGTGCGACTATGTTTCAGCCGACTAGGAATTTGGTGCCATATGTTATTGCCTGTCTTGATCAGCGGTATGCGCAAGTCACGCAACTAAATCCCATGAAGTCGTGAGGTCGTGAGCTTCTATGGGCAACGTACCTTACTCGTATAGTTTTCGGATATCTTGTTGGGACTCTTTAGATAAAAAAATTGCGAACCAAACAGAATCCTCTGGTAGGTTTCTTATTTCTTCGTCTCGCGTCGTTCAGCTTGGTATGCACTGAATCTCTGCTCTCCGCTGGTTTTCGATTACCCATCCAGGAATACTGCCCCAATTGTTTGGATTTATTAGATAGTTTGGGTTTTTGTGGGAAGTCTTGCCGTCGTCGATGCGACGCCACCTGATATGATCAGTGTAGTGGTGTTACAGTGTGCTGTGCTATTTCTGTTTGATTTGGAACTAGTGCCATTCAACTAGAAAACAACCTGTTTTATGTTTCCTGGGTATCTGTTTCAGTAAGTGTGCGATTGTGGTAGTATAAATTATCTCTCGATCTCTCTTTCCCTCATCGCACCCCCCTCCCCCCTGTTAGTCAGTTACCCGAAGGCTGGGAACAGAGAACTGATGCGAACGGCCGTGTCTATTATGTGGATCATATCAACCATGTGACGACTTGGTACCACCCACTTTCTGAGGTGTGTTTTTTGGTTTTTCCCCATGTGTGCTTCGCAGATCGCCAGAGCGGTTCTCAAACCATGTTTTTTGGCTATTGTCTACGGTACGCATTCCTGTACTGTTTGTGTGCCGCCCAAACAGCGGTGCTGCCTTTCCTGACCTCTATTTGGACCCACGGTGAAACGGGCAAACTTTTGTCCGACACTCAGGCCAGCGGCCCAAAGATTATGTGCATGTGTGGAACTTATACCTGTCGAGAGAATTCCGATTTCATCTAGTTTTCTGGTGCGAGTTATTTATGACTAGGGTTTTTTCCTCCCGTTTCTGTTTACTGGGACAACCGTCACTCTGCTGTATCACGGTCAGTTTTTTTTTGTATTTGCCGCTGTCTGCCCCCTCCATAGGCATGGACCACACAAACGTGGGTTTCATTGCGACTGTGAAGCCTTGTCCAAACTCTAAGCAAGGCGGGTGGTCTATATGTACCATTGTGCAACTTCGTTGCCTTATTTTATGATGTCCTACTCATTTGTCATGATCGCCTTTTAACATGGATTAGTCGGTGGATAAAGAACACAACGGCTTGCCGCCCTCCTGTTGAAATAATGTGTTGTCTGATTCGGCTGAAGCTGCTTGTGTGGATGGAGTCCAGCAAACAGCTTCCGTATAACGTTCACTGTTTTCCTGTCGGTTGTTGTCGTTCTTGTGAACAGACAAATTCTCAAAACAAAGCCCTGAGTTTAACACCACATCTCACTTACGTTTGGGTTTCCCATCCGGGTCGATGTACGCATCCCCCTAAAGTCTTTGGAGGAGGGTCTCATACCGAATAACCAATTTTCCACTACAGGTGATACTTTTGCTAGCGCATGGTGGATTCTTGGCGCGTAACCGAGCTTCGTCAAATTCAACTGCGGCATTGTCGCACGACTAATGTTGTGCTACCATTGAAGGGTACCAGCTGCCCCTGCCGGATTCTGTGGGCTGGTGAAACCCAGCAATCTCACATTCTCAGTGTTTCCTTGGGGATGCACATAGAATGTCACAGCTGAGCAACTGTCTACTGGTTACCCGTAACCTATTGCCTCATAGAACACACTTATATGTATAAAGTTTAAAGGTCCTAGTTCGATGAAGGTGTATAAACTACCTGTCACAGAGTTTGTAGAAACCGCAACACTTGATTGAAGGATCAGATGGGTTGCGCCCCTCTCCAGCCTTATATATTCACTTGCAATGTATAATAACTTGTTTGAAAAGGTGGAACTATATCTATGTAACCTTTGGTGTCCACCAACCACCGTTTCTGGTCTGTGAGTATGGTGCCCCATATCGTGCCAAGTTAGAGGGAACCCTTGAGGGGGGTTATTGACTCACCTGGGTTCTTTATGAAGGATGGAACTGTGTTAGAACGAGTGGGTTTGTTTTTACCTAATACGCCCCTTTTACACCCCCTTTCTAGGCGGCTCGTGTCCATTCTACTCCATCGCGTTCTTCTCTAGACGCGGGAAGTTACAGCGATGCAGACAGTCATCACAGTGCAGGTGGGCTTTTTTTAACATGATCGAGATTCACCTTTGGTTTTTAAAGTCGCATCGTTTGTGACTTGACTTTAAACTGCAGGTACTAGGACAAATTCCACCTTCCTTATATTTAATGGCCTTGTTGAATATAACACTAAAGTTGTCTGGACGATTTCAACTGTTACTGTTTCCATTCTTGATTGAACCCTATCTTGTGGAGGTACACTTTAGGTAAGAGAAAGTTCCGAACGGAAAGGCCATTGGTTAAAATCTGCGCTCGGTTTTTCGACGGAATCGACCTGTTGTTAATTGCATGAGGAGAATTTTCAGTTGAGATTTCTTCCTGTAAGTGAAGCCAGTCTATGCTGAAAGGCTGAGAAACACTGTACAGCTGTTTCATTCTTATTGGGAATCATCAACAGTGTGCATCTTATGAACCTTCAGGGAGAACTGACACATCCTAACTGCATACTCACTCGAAGGGGTGCCTTAACTGAAAGACGACTTGATTCATCACTGCCATTGAGTTGATGATATAAAGTAGCTGATGACCAATAGTCAGTCACGTTATTTTCATTACCCGCATGCGTTTTGGGTTAGTCGGCACCTTGTCACTCGAGTACAGTTCGCAACTAACTGATCGGTAGGATCCTGTCTTCTTTCTAACCGTCTTGTATCAGATATAACTGTATGGAGCTTCAAAATGAATCGTTGGAAAATACTTCCTCACTTTAAAGCTGTGTTTCTCAGTATTTTTCTGGCCAGTACTTTCTTCATTCCTTGTGTACAACACTACTGCTCTCCGCTTTACATGTATCATGTGAACAGTGGAACCGAAAAAGCTGACACAAAGCATGTTCTATAGTGATGTACAACTTGCTGCACTTCTGCCTCCTTCAAGCAAAGTCGCTCCTTTGAATCGTACACCTGCATTTTCCGTCAGGCGCGAGTTGGTTTACGATCCTGCCGGATAATGATAGGCCAACTGCATTTTCCCCTCCGTGGTCTGTTTTGGGAGATCGCTGCATGTGAAAATAGCTAACGATGATTGAGTTTGGTGAATGGATGCCAGCTATGCTCAAGGTGATGCTGCCCTGTTGGAGGTCTGCTGAGTGTCTGGTTCGGCACTGTCAACGCAGTGTCGGAATCGCAGTTGGGCCACAATCTGTACGAATCTGGTCACTGACTGCTGTTTGTGGGCAGCGTGAGTGTTTGCGAAGCCCGCTCATCCTCCCACAAGATCCAGTCGCCGTAAAGTAGGATAGATGGATGCCAGCTTATGAGCATCAGACCTATGGTCACTTAGAACAAGTCCGTAATAGAGTTTTTTGAGAATATTGACTGTTTCCATGTATGGAACGAAGATTGATGATTGCACTGAAAATTGTCTCTGTTGAATCCGACATCATAAAGGCAACTAGCAAATGCTCGACTTTTCTTACAATCCAGTATAAGGTTCGCAACTCATCCTTCAACCACGATTCTTTATACGTTTTTTTAGCAGTTTAGTATTGTCTCAATTGAACGGACTTGTTCAGCTTATATTGCCTAATGAGACTGCAGTCTTGGAGATCTTATGGATGTCTGCTTTAGGCAAGCATGCTTCGTGATCAAACCCAACCAAGAAACTAACGCTCCTCAAGGGAGCTTGATTGTGTATTGTCGAGCGGGTTCATTTAGACAGTAACAAACAAGAGCATAAGCATTCCAGCACAATAAGTGGGGACGTATGTGGATGGTGTCTTGCCTAGTAATGTGACATCGGCCGTCTGTGTGAGTTGTGTGTGGAGAACGGCTCAAACAGCATACTGATTGATCACAAACGTCCACAAGAGCAAACGGATTCTTGTCACCCCTCACTGTTTTCTACTGTTTAACCTCCGTGTCACCCCCTGCCCATAGCCTCCCGTTTTAGGGTGCGATTTCCTCTCTTTATCTTCCGTAATCGATCCTGCACCGTTTACGTTTTTGTTGCGTTGTTATTGTGCCCACCGATTTGTACTTTACATGAGATATCAGTACTACACTGCGAGCCCTTGTCCAATGGAATTATTATTCCTCGTAGACCTGATTGGTTGCACGATATCCTGTTATGTAGCACTAAGTTAGACTTTCACAAGCCTAAATTTTGGCAATGTGTCACACCAAAGGCTGTAGGCTTCAGCTCTGTGTATGTCACCTGATATGCGAATTGCCGACGATTTCGAAAACAATAGACGAAATTATCCGAATCTGTTCCTAAATTTGGTTCTCGTGAGGATGAGTTGGTTTCACCAATGTCCTGGGTCGCTACCGCTCATGGAGGATGGTACGCAACAAGATCTGTGTCGTTGTGGCCGACTTTTCACCTACGCAGTTTGCCAGTAACGCATAGAGAGCTTGCTTCGACCATACAGACAAATGTGTTAACAAGGAATTCTAGTGATGTATGGTAAGCCACGAAATTACAGACTACATATAGTCGGTACCGATCGAATGCTTTGTTGGTCGCGGTTTCCGAGGATGTTGGCGGAGAAGTTCACAACACAGGTATTGGTGTCGCCTACTAGCGACGAAAACAGCCTAGCTGTTCACTCTTGAAGTACCCAAAGTAATATCAGGTCTCAATCACCCATTGAGTTTTTGTGGCTGATAATGTCAGCATTAAAAATTACAGGGGCTGACAGCATTTAATCAGCTAATTGGTGCCTAGGTTGGAGCTCAGTGTCAGGTAAGGAATAAGGACTGATGAGATTCCCCATAGGTTCACGACTGAGGCCATCATCCAGCGGCACTGTTTCTAATGTGATCCATTTGGGCTGAGATGGCCAGCTACTGTCGGGCTGTTTGAAATTTGGTCAGCTGTATCTCTCTTTGGACTCTTTTCTTGTTCGACCAAGGCCACTTCACTGCTGGTCCAAACGGAAAACTCACTGCGAGAAGCGTCAACGTTCCTGTTTAACTCTTTTTGGGGGCAAACCGGTACCGTCACGCATTAATGCATGCTGACTTAGCGGTCTTATCACCTACCAGCTGCGATCGAAGTGCCACAACCTTAAGCCTATCATGTTGTTTTCAGGGAAAGTCCGTATTTCTGTGTTCTCTTGAGGTGAGATTAAAACACTTCGGGTAGAGGCTTGTCAGAAATCGAGGCGCATAAAGCATCACACAATGACGTTACCCTAGCTCAACCGTACCTTGTTCCGTTGCGACAAATTTATCCCATGTTGGATCCCTTTTTCATGCTCTCATTTTAATTACATGCGAGCTATTCCGAAGCGTACCACTGATTCCGTCCCTTGCCCGGAAGTTGTGAAGTTTTTTTTCCGATATCCACTACCGCTCATACCAAAAGCCTGACGTGATTTTGTAACCCTCTATGCTTTTTAGAGGAAAACGCTGTGGTTGAAGATACCGAAATGACCGAAGCCGGTTCACCCAGTTCGGCGCCGTTGGTCAACTCCACCGGTCCTTGTGGCTCGGCATCTCCAGCTCTTGTTGTTTCTGATATGCGTGATTCCAGACGCAGAGCTCACCCAATACGACGAAGTTTCACTATGGCCGACGGAGGTTCTACGGAACCTGCGCGTTCAAGACAAACCCGTCCTACTCTAGCTAACCAGGCGATGGACGAAGTTCGTGCTGCTCAAACCATGTACTTACGTCGACGACAAGTCAGCCTGGAAGACACTTTGTCCCACTCTCCAACAGGAGGTTCTGAAACAGTGAGTCTATCATTTTTGCCCTTTTTCAGGTTTCATTTCCATGAGCTTAGTGTCTATATTAGAGTAGGACTACTACTGTTCTGGTAACCCACTTAAGTTAACTTATCTCTTTTCATTGCGTTGTTCTTGGCATGCAAAGGGACCACAAAGAGATGTTGCTGGCTTATGTCCGCATCCAGTTAGAACATGGTTGAAGGAAGATGAGACTGTCGTACGCAGACCTCAAAATTTGAGAATCACTTTTACTAATCATCTTATCAGGCGGTTGTAACCGTTAGTTTATTTTCCTTGTACGATAGCGTGGTGTCGAATTTATTGTGCGCTTACTCGCTCTCTCCTCGTATACCGGTTATTGCGTCGTTTAACTTTCCATATAAGGACCCACCTGGCGAACCTTACTTTCATCAGTTTACGAATATGGGGAGGGGGTAAAGGGGCGAAGATAATGAGCACGAAATAATTATGTTTTAGGGTGAGATGGCTCAGTAGTTAAAGAGCGAATTTACTGACCGGAACGTCCGTGGTTCGAATCCGACCTCAGCCTCTCGACTTCCCCTGTCTAGGCTTGGGCAACCTGGCAGTATCCCAGCCCTCGTGCTTCCTTCTGGTGGCACGGCTGTTAGGCACCGAAAGGGAGCTACAGCTCAACGACTTTTTTAAATTGCGTTTTATGTGGGTTACATGGTAGCTATGCACGGAAATATTTCGATGCTGAGTGTTATTTTTTGTGCATCTACGCACAGGGAAATTCGTCACATGTGCACGAATAGATAGCTGAATGAAGCCAAAATGTGGACCAAAGCCCGGGTACACTTTCCGAGCGAACTATATAGCTTTCATCCGGCGAACAGATCCTGTCATCTTGGATGTATTTGCTCACAACGTTCCCTGTGCGATATAGTCTTCTGGATTCGTGTCGTCTAAGACTGACGTACTAGAAAATGAGAATGAGAAAAATAATTATACGAATAGAGTGGAGAGTCTTAGAAATTTTAATCGAGAATTCCTCCCGAAAGTGAAGTCAGTCAGTGCTGAAAAGCCAAGAGATACTGTTGGGAATCATCACCAGTTCGTTTCTAACGAATCCCGAGGACGATTCCAATCCGCAACCTCCTAGCTAACAACTGAAGTCTGACGTTTGGCCACGAGCGACTGACCAGCAGCGTGATTAACTCACACTTAGAAGATGTTTCCAAGCAAGGATGGAACAGTTTTACAGTGTTTCTCGGCTTTTCGGCATAGATTGACTTCACTTATGGGACGAACTGTTGATTGAAATTACAAGGAGGTTGCCTCACAGCAAGATGGTTATGAGGGCTCCGTTTAGCGCGACTTCGTGTAGTAAAACAAGCAGTATGGGTGAACAAGCAACCCCCAGAGGCCAGGTCAAAAGGGGCATGTGCGAACAGGTTTAGTTCATTGCAGCCTAACCAGTCGCGACAGTTAGGTCAGAAAGCTTAAACTTCTGGCATTAGCAGCGTAACAGCGTGGTGAAGCGACTGGCAGAACAACAATGCAGAGCAACATCCACTTGGTCAGAATGCTTAAGTAATGTGTCTACGGATGTGGAAAAGTTCAATTTACATCGCTCCGGTGAATCATAATCACGCTTTTGATTACGTCTTGGTCAATCTCTTTCGGTTATCATTTGAACATGCAGTTAGAGGCCGCATACGGTGCCTTCATGCTTAAAGTGAAAACTGAGTTGATACAATCCACTCAGAAGCATCGTTGTGCTAGAGGACCTAAACCACAAGACGATTGCGTAACAGTGTTTGTCGTGAAACAAGTGAATTAAATGTAAGTCGATAAACACTGGAGATACACCGAACAGTCCATGATAACTCGGCAGAGAATGCATATCCTCATAGCACGTCACAAGCCCTGGCTCCTTAAGCATATGGCTAAATGGTTTTATCTCACCACACTTTATATCTATCCTGAAAAATGGCTGGACACTCTCTATGGTCCCCCCTTGTATCCCGATGTTGGATTCTCGAAGTCGATACCTCGAACTTTACGACTGTTGTTCATACGTTTCATGTAGCTTGAAGTCTAACTCCGTCTAGTCGCCTTTTGCTCAAACCTGCTCGCTAATTTACAGCACTTTCTTTTTTCCCTCACCCATCCTCAGCGGGAGCAAAATTGTGAGTAACAGTACTATATTTTGACGTGATATTTGCTCGAATTTTGTAGATTCTTTCCGGATTCTCTCTGGTGGTGTTTTTTCCCACCAACAAATAGGGTAGAGCTAGAAGCCAATTTAGTCAGCCTAGAGAGTTCATCCAACTGTTGCACTTCACACGTGTTATACTGGTTTTGGTCGGACTAGCCAATCTATGTAACTGACTAACTGTCGTAGTTAAAGGGTCACATTAGTCATTCAAAGACGGGTTTTCCCTTCGAGTAAGCAAGGCCAGAGTGACTGTTTTTGTCAGCCTGCTACATCTATGACATTGACGTGACATAAGCTCATATCTCAGAATGCTGCTGTTTGTGAACATGACCACTGTAAGCACATGTCAAAATGCCTTCAGTGCGTGACAGCCCGTGCTCCTCGGGATAACCGGTTTACTAAGGCTTAGGTACGTTTTTTGGAGGAGACTCATCCACGATAAACCAGCTGATGACACGCAGGCTTGATCACGTGTTCCGGATGCCAGAGGACAGTCTGTCTCATAGAACCCTCTGGCCAACGACGTTCGGGGTAGGAACCATTTAGGGGACGTCAGGTTACGACTTGCAGTGAAAGCTTGAAAACCATAACCGGTGAAATCACTTACCTCGGCAGCTACCATATCTCACATGGGGCTGCCGGATGTGGTGCACCAGTAGTTGAAGACGCTCACAGACATGGACCACTTGCGTGCCAAGTGGCATTAACGTACCCGAGCTATTTACCGCTCTTCTCTTCCAGTGCCTGTAATAGAACTCACTCTTATTCAAAATATCTCCCTCACTGCGTCTTCACCCCACGTTACTCTAGACTGTCGCCTGCAATTCGCAGCCTACTTTTCTTCATCCATTTTTAAACCACTGTGTGACACTTGCGCGGTTTACAGGCGACGAAGATGGCGATAAAGCTAATTGTCACTCCCGGCCACTGAATCAGCACTGTTCGTGTTGCTTACCGGGGACACCATAGCATGAGTGAAACAGTAAGTATCCTTAAGCTAACGAAGGTATTTCTTACGAGAAACACCTCTAGCATTGTTCTACCTTTTAACCCAGAGTGAATCGGTATCCTTTGTACACTGTTGTGACCAGCAAGACCAGAGCAGACTTTCCGAGAATGTTGAAGAACACTGCCGTTGTTGCCGTTGGATGCCCAGAGTAATCTTAGCTGCCCAGTCCACCAAAGCCCATGTTGATTTAGACTTAATGAGCTATTACCGAAGGTCAAGCGAAGGTCGGTCCAGCAGCTTGTATCCCTCGACACTCAGCCTGATTGTCGGGGTCCACTTCAGGTCGGCTACGTATCAATGGCTGTTGGTGACTAGCTTCCACTGTCTTTCATTCCTTGGGGGACATTGTAGCCTTCAGCACGATGGGGCTTGTTGGTTAGGGTTTTCACGTTTCACTGCCAGGTCATGCTCCTTTAGTCGTCTTCACCTGCTACAAATTCCTCGAAGAAACCGGCCCACTGATCCTCACACAAGTCCCTTCGGTTGCGTACTTCCTTCAGAACACCGATCTGCAGCTATCCGTTTCACACCACTTTTGTATACACTTCATTCGTAAGGCTTCTGCTGAGTCCTACGTCGCCATTACAATACTATCTTTACCTTTGAGAAAACACCTACATGAAACCTCTTTCGAGGAACCAGTTTTCCCAAATGATTATTTTAATCCTCAACAAGAAACACCGCAGTGACAATTCATGGTGTCTTCCATTGGATTCTACCGTCCTTCCTCACTTGAACAGCTGACGTCATAAGCACCTCTTCGCGACACTAATTAGCCCGTTGATTGACAAGTCAGTCTGGAGTAACTTAGAGTACCGGTTGGAATATATCACATGTTTCCAATGCCCACCAAAGTTAAGCAGAGTGTGGCCACTCACGATGACTGCTATCCTATCCAATCCCTAAAGCTTATCTTCGTTGTTTTTGGGGAATGCATCTCACTCCTAAAAGAACAGTGTCCTGTGGGTCGGGTACCACAGACTGCTCGTTCATGGTGTTTATGCAGTCTTTTCCTATTGTACAACAAAAGTCACACAACCTGAACTAGCAACATTCACCTCAGCAACAAACACCAGTATGTCTTACGTTATATCGCAGGGCTTCTGCATACGTGAAGAATCTCATTTGGGTGGAGTGGACAGTGTCGTCTCCTTTGGGCCCATAAAACTAAAGCTTCTGTCCTTCTGGAATTCCACAAAGACTGTCCGCTCCAATAAACGAACGACTCCGTCGTGTGATTCTCTTTCCATGTAGTCGGCAGTTCCAATCTGCATTAGTTTTTCTGCAGAACGAAGCATAGTAACTAAGTGGAGCGTCTGTTTGTTACATGCCATGTAATAGAACAACAAAATATATCCGAAAAAGGGAAGTGGTTATATCGGTTTAAAGAGATTTTGATAGTTCCTCCGGAAATACGGATCAGGGTACAGGGTCAAATTTTCCAGACGGCCAATTTGCGGATCCCTGTTACCTGGACAATGAGCCTTTTATTTCCAGTCTGTTCATTTAGGCTCGATATTTTCGGGTTATCAGAACAAAAATTTGGTTTACCGTCTCTTTTCCAAAACGCACAACCGTATTCTTACTTCCGGGGTTACCTCGGTTCGGTAGATCTTCTTCCGGGCGGTTATCCACGTGAATTTAGTGGTTCGCCACATCAGGAAAAGGATTCGAGTCGAGTCCGAGCGCCTTTTGTTTTTGGGTTGTTTTGCCCTATTCAGCTGCGAACAACCAATTGGAAACATTCTGCATCTAATGAGTTCGCTGCTCTGAATGCATATACACAGACCGTAGAAGAATTAGATTATTTAGAGCATGGGTTTTTGGGATCTAGGTATTGGTATTCTTGATTTTTGTACGGAAAATTAATGTTAGTGGCCTACCAACCTTGGTTTTTCACCCTGTGGGTTTTCTACCCTGTAGCCACTTAGAACCGGATCGTGTGACTTCGTCCACACAGCTGGTGTTGCTGTTAAGCATTTTCTTCGCTGTTTCTTAGTACTATATTGTCTTAGTAGTATGGCTTGTTGTTGTCCCCCTCACTCGGTTTGGTCAAATAAACTCCTTTCTATAACACTATATTACGTATACGGTTGGCGCCCCTTTGGGCTCATCAAATGTGCCTAGTCCCTCAGGTTCCGGCAACCTCAGTTTGCAAGTAATTGCAATTTCTGTTGCATAAAACTTGGTGTTCAGTTAGAGCGTAAGGTTGATGGGAGCTCGGGTACTGCGCCTACCTGATAACCCCCAAAATGGACGAAACCGGTAGTGGCCTGTCGAGGAGTTTCCAGCAGCCTTATAAGTAACGTAGTGTTATATGAAGAAAATATACTGCAATGTATTGAATATCGTGCCAACTGAAACATGAGGCGGCATTTGTGCAGCACATTCAGTTGACGAACTCTGGGGTCTCCCGTTAGCACTGAACTAATTTAAAATAACTAAACTCCCTTTAACTTGAAGGCGGAGGCCCCTGACATTTTGTTGCTACCCACTTAACCCATAGCCCAACCAAGCACGTTAACCCCCAGGCGAGATGATCCCGAACCGGACGATGAGCACACTACCGCCGTCAGTCCAGACGCCGCCAGCTCAGGTGTTGCCGCCCAACCCGAAGATGAACCAGGCAATCAAACGGAACAACGAGCCGCATCGCCACGATCAAACGCCCCCCAACGACCTTCCAGTGCCTCAGAGCAAGGAATCGTTTTGGGGATTAATGTCGAACCCGGTGAAGAAGCGCTTCCAGCCGGCTGGCAAGTCGCCCGTACCGCTGGTGGACGTCGATTTTTCATTAATCATAATGAGCAGCGCACAACATGGGTAGGTGACCGGTGCATTCACGACAAATTGATATCAGAAATTCGATATGTAGTTTTCTCCTTTCCCGAAAAATCATTTCTCATTGGAGACCACTTTTGGTTTCCCCC
Organism: Opisthorchis felineus; assembly: GCA_004794785.1. Lineage (NCBI taxonomy): Eukaryota > Metazoa > Platyhelminthes > Trematoda > Opisthorchiida > Opisthorchiidae > Opisthorchis > Opisthorchis felineus. Next base: position 80,107 of record SJOL01009874.1, read on the forward strand.
TTCATTTGGACTGTTCAGGGGGGGGGGATAAGTGTACTTTTTAACAATCTATTTTTCATCCGTGGTTGTCATCCCCAGGATGATCCTCGTACGCATCGCTCTACCAGTCAGGGCAACGTTGGCTCCTTGTTGAAGCAGGATGCCGAGCGGCATTCAATGAAAGACTTGGGACCATTACCGGTAAGTGATTGCTGTCAAAACTTTCTGATGCTAGCCGTTTCAAGCAAACACTAACAGCCACTAACCGTCAGCTAAGGTGAATGGTTCTTGTCGCTGTGAACTAGGCGAGGCTATCAATGCGTCACGAATCACCGATAGTTCATTGTGTGCAACTCAACAATCAGGACTAGCGGGGACCCATAAGAGGTGTGTAGTGGCTACGATATTTGTAGTTTTGAACTCAACACTTTAAAAGTTACGGTATATCCCTTGTCTGTCCTAACCTGTTTACATCAGGTCCATGCATCCGTTTACCTATTTTAGGCGGCCCGTTGTGGTTCGTAACTGGGTTTCGTCCTAGTCGGTGATTAGTGAAATGGTCTTATTTTTGTCTAGCCAGTTGTCGGTCCGCTCACTGACATGACGGTTACCAAGCTCTGGTCTCTGTCGTGCTTTTCATACTAAAAATGTCAGATTCTGAGGAGTCTTCACTCGAGTCATAAACACGTGACCATTTGATATGGGTTCCGTGAATGGAGGATGAGCGGCGCTATATCCTAAGTGCGAGTTAATCACATTCTTGATTTACACCCCTGACCGAACGATTAAGTGTTCGAATTATTAGCTGGGAGGTCGCCTTCCAGGATGGAGACCGCGTGTTCCCCACTGCGCCTGGTTGGAGGCGCTGCAAGATATGGTTGCTAATCGATGTCAGTGGCGTTCTTGTTGTCAGTTTGTATCAAGAGTGCTTGAGTGAGTGTCTGGAGGTGTGGGCACCTCGGAATGATTGTAGTAAGGTAGCACTAAGTCCATTCCCCATCCATCTTTATTCTTTCCTTCCCAATAAGGCTTTCAAATAAATCATGGTTGTACGGCAGCGAAGCATCGATGTTGAACACTGATGTCATTCCGACGATGATGATGAGGTTGCGAGTTCCAAACTCGCTAATGAAGTTTCGTGGGATGCGCACTGCTCATGATTTCCACTAAAGATGAAACTGCTGTAAGTGCTTCTCATCTTCTCAGCATCTAGTGGCTTCATATGCAGGACGAACTTTCCACCGAAAAGCCTATCTGCACGAGGTTTTTTTGTTTTCACCCAATCTAATCAGGCTGGTGTAGATGGGGTCGGTCGCGTGCCTTTCTGGCCAGCAGACACCAGAGCGCAAAGCAATCTTAGGCAGCTGGTGCTTTGGTTAGAAATACGACTGCGAACTAGGTCATCTCGGAGTTCTTTTGAAATCCGTAGATGCTCTGCGGTTTTGATTTTGCTAAATGGGCTAACAGTCACTCGGTGAATACTTGCTTCCAGCTCCCATATAATGGATGTGCCCATTGTGATTTCGAAAATGAACAAGTCCGCAATTTCTGGCTGGAAGAGTACTTACCATAAAGTGCTTGAGCACCCAGAATCCTGGTATATCCATCCCCATGTTATCTCATGATATGCAGGCATTCTATTAATAAAACCCATTTGCCTGTTATGCAGAATTTCGTCTTTGGTTTCCACGGTGGTAACCTTGGAATCTGATACTATTGTCTTTCGTAACTGGTCTGTTTAATAGTCAACCGACTTGGCTCCCTCGACTGCTCATCTGTTGAGTCTTTTTGTCAGTCATTCTATTGTTCTCTGGACGTTGTTTCTAGTCTATATTTTATTCGCATCCCTTTATATCCTATGATGCATTCACGCAATGGTTTGCATCGGTTCTTTTTGTAAGCTTTTTTCATATATATTTGTTGGTGTGATTATCGCGATTGTATTCCGTTTCTCGTTACGACAAACACAAGTAAATGGGCTTCCGCCCCCTGCCGTGGAAGGTCGAGGCACCCGTAGGCCTGTACAACCTGGACTGGGGCAGTCGAAAAGTACGCGAGCGATTCAAGCCCCAAACCTCCTGGTCAGTGGCTCGCAATGAACTTGTCAACTATCTCCTCCGCACACTCATCTGAATACCTATTTGGTCTTGACAGGAGACTCACCTGAAACCCATCTGAACATCCTAAACTGGTTATCCAGCTGGGTTCCAGGCGAGTCTCCCGTCAATACCAAACTGGTATGCAGATGAGTGTATATGTCGAATTTCGTGTAATTTGGGTCCAATTAGAAAATAAGGTTGGCGGAAACTCGGGGACTGCGCCTACGTGATGAGCCCCAAGAAGGGCGAAACCGGTCGTGGGTCTTCGAAAAGCCTTCAGCAGCCTTATGAGTAGTGTATTTGGTCTATATCCGCAATCTCCACACTCAGTTGCTCACGATTGTTTGTAGAGGAATAATGTCAAGTGTCTGTAGAAATATTTTTTACGGTACCGTATCGACCACACACACGCTACTCTCCGAAGGCTTTCGTGAATTGGGTTATTATCACTGGTCACATCCTCAGTATATGAATTTCACCAAACTGCGTTTTTCTTTGTGCAATGGGGTTGGCAGAAAGCATGTGGGCGCGCATCATCCAGGTTTGGAACAACGCCATTTCAGCCAAGAAACGAAAATCTAACTCACTCTGTCCCTACACAATTCATCCAGGGTTCAGGTATTTCCATCCACCACTCGATTGGATGATTTCATCCGTCAAAGTATTATGCCCGCGGGATAATAGACTGTCAGGTGCTAAAGGCGGTTCTCAAATTTGGCAGCACAACAGGCGCATTCGTTCCAGGTTTTATTCCACCAACACACTTAACCTAGTCTGTACAAGTTTCTAAACCACGTTATATTGACTGAATCATGTTCATTCCTACTGGAATATACTCTGCATAAATTGGGTTGCTTTTCGTGGTGTTTCGCCTTCTTGAGTACCCCATTTTTTAATTGTTGCTAATTTTAGTGAACACTTTGCGCCGTTTGCATTTGCAGCCCGGCTGGGAAGAGAGGGTCCATACCAACGGTCGGATTTTCTATATCAATCACAGTAAGCCTTTCCATCTTTCTTCTGTGTTACTTGTTTCTGTGGTTCAGTCCTACCCTCGGTGAGGTGAACACCGGACCGGATTCTCCGGTCCCATCTCCTGTTCGTCTAGGTAGTATACTTAAAGTCGGGCGTCTGAGGCCATTTGGTTGCTTCAAACCTGTAGAATAGCCACCATTGTGTATTGTTTTTCTCAAAACCACGTGTTCATTTTGCTTCGTTAGTAGTACGTAAGTAGTATCAGTTCGTCGCTGCGATACCTGCGATTTGTTCTAATTTCATTTCGGAATGGCTACTAAAGTGTGCACTATAACAGTTGACTCTGATTCTGCAACCATGCGGGCTTTTCGGAATGCACAAGCGTATCGGTCACTTGCAATGTGTTTGAACAACTGATTACACTGTGTCCTCAAAAAAGGTTGGAAAATGGGAAAAATTTTCGACAACACATCGATCAGTGGAAACCACGGAGTCAAGCTATCTGCTTGTTTGTCCTTCAAATACGTGTGGGTTTTTTGTGTGAACACGTGCATCTGTCAATGGTATGCGTAAATGCTAATCAGTGCAACCGTAATTCACGTTTCCGGTGCGTTGATCGTTCCATTTGTAATTGAGCATCTCACAGTATCTGCGGATTGATCTTCTAGTGGAGATGACCAACTTTGTATAGTTGCTTTTAGTTCTTCCACTTCGGGCGATATCGTTGTAACGTGCTACGCAGGTCTACTGTCTTGTCGTACGGTTCAATAATGTCTTTTATACCGTGTTATATGAACTCCTTGTCTTCAGCAGTAATCTGTTCGCAGTCGTTAATTTGTACCTGCATGATTTGCTGATTTCAAGAATTCAAGTTCCTTGGACTGTTTGCACAGTTGACGCCCCTTTAAACAAACAGTGGTTGGTCAACAGCTACCAAGGTTCGTCTGTTGTCCAACACTGCGTTAGTGATTGTTTTGAAGCTTGGTACTTACGATAGAGCCATTCTCGTTTTGTGTGTTCTGTTGTGACGTTTGTGTGCAACTGCATAGGAACCAGGTGTACTACACTTGCTTATAGCTGACTGCATTTTAGTTGACACAAACTGTTTGTTTTGCCTAGAACGTCCTCTGTACGCCAGTATTCTTTTCGTTCTCAGTATGTACACGATACCTTAGACAAACCTGAGGCGACGGCTTGTTCATTTATTCTTCCGGACGCTCCTGTGGTGCATGGTTTTCAAGGGGCCGAAATTTGTCACCTTGATGTGCATAGTGGGTAATGTCCAGCGGGATCTGGATGTTTCTTGGCATTCACGCCCATGTCACTAGGGCGGCCCGGACGCCGATGGGCTAATGAAACTTCCAATTGTGGGTTCAGGCGCATTTTGCCACTTAACTGGTCATTTGAACATGTTACAGGTACTACCACACACAGGTAATTTATCCAGTCTCACTTCGCAGCGAGTATCCTAATGATCTCCTCTTTCCTTGCCACGCTTTTATCGTGTCCCCCACTCATTTACCCTTTCTCAGACGCCCGTACAACTCAGTGGGAAGACCCAAGGCTTGAACGGCTTGGTGGCCCAGCAGTTCCCTACTCTCGAAACTACAAACAAAAGTATGACTTCTTCCGTTCCCGCTTACGAAGTCCCCGTGATCCGCAGGCCAAGTTGGAGCTTCGGATCGCACGGCCCACCATTTTTGAAGACTCCTTCCGTCAGATCTATGGAATCAAAAAACCGGAGTATCTCATGCACCGGTGGGTCTTAAATCGTCTTTTTATCAGGGCTGTGTTCAATCAACCACAAAGGTCTACACTTGCATACTTGTCTCGGATAGGTTAGCTTACTTGGATTCAATGCAACTTTAAATTCCGATCAAAAGCTGCCACCTTGACGTGATGGTTGAGTTTGAGTGCTGCAGTAATCCCGCGGGTTATATTGTCTGTCCACGGGGACTAACCTTGCCAAAAAGACTAGAGGAGAGCAGTCAGACAAAGAGCAGCGAGTCTCCGTACTGCAAGTAATCGTATTACTAGGCGGTCTGGAGGTAAAGTCTGCGATGGTACTGTGAAGCCAGTAAGGTTTTCCTTAGGTGGCTAGTATATCCTTACTCAAGTAGGCATCGACGCTGTCCTCCGAGGAAGAATAGGTTAAAAAATTTCGGTCCTAAAAACCGCACATTTCGATCGTTCAACTGTTGACAGTGACCGCCGGTGAATTGTCCAATACGGTCGGAAAATAAATAAACCTTGTCAAACGCATCTGCTGTGCGCACTAGCACCATGAGTGAAACATATGGCTAATCTGCTCCTTTGGGCTGGGTCAGCGCCCGCCGCCAAGCGGGTCAAACTATTGAGTCTTTGGCTCCAGGCAAGGTCATCCAGGTAAACTGTACTGCCAATTGCATTGTAGACTAGGCTCTCAAGTCAAAGGCCACTGTGAGGGTACCGCTACGAAATCCCGCATTCTGTTACTTTGTGGGTCAGACTTTTATGTCGAAGGCTCAAGGTGGAGTACCTCCAACAAACCCCTTTTCCTGTCCCGGGCAACTGGATGGTACAACTTGCCCTTGCAACCCTTCGTTCACCGGCCTTCCCTCACACCCCTACCCACTCTTCAACCGGCCCACTGTCGAATTGGCCGACAGAAATCTCGCTACAACCTTTCTTTTCCTTTCTGTCGGTTGATGTTGTGTCTCCGAAACAAGTCCCCTAGATCCGCTTAGGATGAGCTCAGATGCTTCACATTTCACTCTTCGGGTATCTGGTGATGCAGTGAACTGTGATATGTATACCCTGAATGTTGCACTTAGCCTCAGGACTGAAAATGCTTTTTTTGACTGGTTTCTAGTAAACAGTCTTCTTTACGCCGTAAAGTTTTCTGGTTCGATTATGATCAATGCAGGTCGATGCGGCAGATGGTGCTTGTTCGTCATGTCGGCATGTGCTCCGACGGACTATGGTTCTAAAAATGAGTTTTGTTGAGATCTGTCACGACTGCAAGTGGAACGGATATTGTCATCCCGGTGGATGGTATGAACGTCCAAGTTGGACGGTTATGCCCGGAAGAAACCGGCATGTTTGGAACAAACGTTCACCGTACGGACAATGGTGAACAACTTCTTCATTTGTGTGTTGAAGACCGTCTGTTTCTGGCCAGCAGGAGATTTCAGGACAATCCAAGTCACTCGGTGATCACCAACCTGATCCAACCACAAATTCTGCGCAAGATGTCAATTTTTTCAAGACGGCCTTGATCTCTTGCACTCTGCACTTTTCAGAAAAAGCGGTGAAATCCGGATGAGCAGTTTGACTGCCGTTTTGTGAAGAGTTTGGTACGGAAACAGAATACCGGTGAAATGAAGCGCTTTGACCGTGATCCTCACTTTCAAAAGGGCCACAAGAATGTCATCCAGGAACCGTCGTGGTATCACCCGGGCGCCCAACATGCCCTCTGACATTATTTTGCGCAACTTGGTTGATTACCGGGAAGACAGATTCAGTAACTATGGTGGCTGCTGGCAACTAGAGGTTTTCCTTCCAAGCTTTCATCCCCTATAGGGACTTATCCCTTATGCCAACTGTGGACGCTTAAGGGTATACTCCAAGTGGTGTGAGACACAACGGACTCTCTCACCATTGTTCTTCAGCTTCTTTATTGACGTGCTGCGTGGAACTCCTCCGCCCGCCTTTGGAACCTCGGATTGAAGTGTTCTCGGAGCGTTCGCTCACAAACTTTGAGTGCGCAGACAATATTGCTGTCCATGGGTTGGATCATTTAAACATGTACTTCACATGTCAGGAGGTTGTCTACCTCACACACCTCCTTTCACCCAGCCCTGTGGTGCGTGGAAACCAATTGGAGGCGGATATTCAATGATCTGACAACAGAGTATAAAAACGCTAACCAGTAAACAGCTGTTGCTTCCTTCGATGGAAACTTCTGGGCTCAATTCATCCGTGGTTAATGACAGTGGCAGATGTGGCTCGCTCACTCAGTCAGTGGTGCTTCAGCATCGAAGCTGTCGCTTTCAATGCATAGCTACCCAGTTTCCCGCTTCATTAGACAAATTGAAGGTTTTAACTTTAAGCAAACGGTTATATCGTCGCCTCGAATACCTTACTATGTATCCTCTTTTCTATCGTTGTCGTTGTCGGAAACTGTAGCAGATGGGACCATCTGGCCCTTGGTACATGTTTTGTAGCCGACAAACTCAACTGAATTGGATATCGATCAAGTATTGACTGCGTTCTTCCCATCAGCCTTTGTCCGGTATGCGCCACTATAGCTGCACACGTTTATTGTGTTGGACTGGGCCTTCTCCAACGCGCCTCCCCGTATAAATGTTCCCATCTTTGTGCGACATTCTCATGTCAGATCGTCACGGTTCGCTTATTTTCCTTCGTCCTGGTGAAACTATTTCTAATCTGTATTAAGTAACTATGGTTCGGCTGAAAACATTTCGGCTTCTCATTAGGTTAGACTCACCTGTTTTGCATACGTTGAACATGTTTACCAGCCTCCTTTTGTTTACCTGTAAGGAACTGGAGCATCCGGCTTTTCGGAAAGTTTTTGTGAACACATCGTGTTGACTCGGGAAGCCCAAACCAAACGATGGACTTGGCATCATTATATCATACTGTGGCGTACCCAGATTACTGAAATTTTCCTTCTCTAGGGGCATGTCTCCAACCTCATTGTTTCGGGAATCGCCGATTTCCCGACTGAATGCACATGAATTACCAATGTACACGCCAAGGTTTCAGTCACCGTGATAGGTCGCTCCGTTCCGTGTGTTGTCACGTGGGTTTTCTGATCGCAAACTCCCGTTTCGCTCAGTCGTTGTTTTGCAAAGCTTTGTTTTCTCCGTCATTGCCAGCAGATCATGGCGCTCCAGTTTTCAGTTGTCTATGTCCATTCAGTTGTGGAATGCGTCATCACATGTTGCGCACGAGCTATTCACTGATAGAATAGCTATATTTGTGATTTATTTACGAGCGCACGTGCGCGGTCTGTTTGTTTGTTGATGAACGAGTAGAATAAAATGAACATTAACTACCAAATTTTTTGCGATGAAGCAGAACATTTTCGGGAATTGGTTAAACTATCGGCCGTTTTAATGCATTGTTCGACTAACGTGAGGAACGCAACAAAAAGCCACCGTACGGACGATGGTGAGGTGCGACTGTCACACGGTCAACTCTTGTTTTCTGTACTGTCACCAACTCCAACAGTACATCCGACTGATGGGAGTTCCCGTCCTGCATTCGCAAGCGATGTAGGTGACCGGAAGTTCTCAATATTAGTTCTATATATATATATATATATATATTATCATCATAGATTTGTTGCGATTTCCACTTCGCAGTTGATGTGAAGTAATTAATTTCGTCCCAGCTCGGTAACCTTGGTGTCTTGATTCTGCCCGGAGGTGTTAGGTGGCTCTCCTCACGTGCCTTCAGAATCGACGATGTGGTGTTTACGCGACCATATTCGTCTTCGTTGCTGTGAATATTTACTCGTCATTTTATAGTAGGCCAACTCAATAGGCAGACATATTTCCGGCCAGTAATAGTTCATACTCCCTGAATGCAGAGTGCAGAATGTGTAGCAAAGTTAAAAAGGAAGGACTCAATGGTCTTTGCTCAACGTAGATTACAATAGTGTGAGGATTCTAACATCGTCAGCATAACCACTGCGTTTTTTTTGGACCATCGGGCCCCATTAATTCAGGTCATCCTAGCGACTAGATGATATACTTCACGATCTATTAGCATACCAATTACTTTTTCAATCGCAAGCATATGACCTTTCACATTTGTGGGTGAATCGCGTGCAGACAGCGAATGGCTGGATGTTTTAAGAAGTGGGTGTACCTATTGAGTCAACATTTTTTGTGCGCGCATCATGATTGTCTCACTGAGAATCAGTTCTTTCGGCTTTCAATCGCATATCAATTGAGTGAAGGCGTGTGCAGGGTCAACCATATGACGTTCTGAGGAGTCACGCAATGTTATGTTGTCTGTAGTAAAATCACACGCAGTGGTCAATACCTCCACTCCTGCAGTTTTCCTCCTACGATATACAAACGAGCTTCAGTCTAAACGTCAGAAAACATTTGCACAACAGCTCAGTTACAAATGGAAGAAGTACTGAAATAGACTGATAACTGAATTCATTGTCTTATACACGCTCCACCTATCACACTAGAGTTGTTGAAAGTACTGTTCAGGAAAAGCAACAATGATGTGCCTTCCCTTCATGCGGGAACATATTTCAAAGATTAACCTAATTGTGCCCCAAACCGCACTTAATTGGGCCCGGTTTACGCAATATGAGAGACAGTGTTCAAGGCAGGCCCAGGAGTTCTTCTGGTCATTCGACCTCACACTTGAGGTTGCAGTGACACATACGTTGGTTGAACTGATCGACTTCTTTCTTAAAGGATCTTTGAACATTTTCGAAAACGGTTGTGACACATTTTGCTACACGACAGGTCAGCGTCGCAGGTGAGAAGTCGGAACCTGGCTTATCGATTGTCAAACACATGTTTGAGACCGGTTATATGGTTACGTAATAGCAATCTAAAAATACTGATCTGTGAAAATACTAAAGATGTGCGCACAAAACCAATTGAATCCATTTGTCTACGAACTGATTCTACTCACTATCATCTTACAGATGATTTGTCGTTCGGTCGTTTTGCAACTCATCGTTGAAATGCGATCGACTTACTCACTCATATATTTGTGATTGACATAGAGTAGTTGATGTTGACAATGTTTTGGAATATAGGTAGCTCGGGTGCGCTCAACCCCGCACTGATGATGTCACCTCGATTGGTGATGAAACGTTTGCAATCCAACTGCCAAGCTCGGCGAACAGACCAACAACCATAGAGTAGTTGAATTTTTGACCCCTCTCTATCATCTGATTATTCTGGTTTGGTCTTTGAGGAGAAGCACGCCCGGTTTCCGAAGGTATGTGCAAAGCATTGCCCCCTGTTTTGGCGTACTTAAGATGAAGACCATGCAGGCGGTCCGCCAGCACCCGCCGGCTATTCAGTTTAGAACTGATGGGCTGGTATCCGTTTTCTGATTAGCCTGCCACGTGGCACTACGTCGATGGACACCCGCACACAATGGGTAATACCACATACGGTTTGGGTTGAACCCCATACGCATCGACCTGAACGTTCTTTACCCTGTGTAAACTCGAGGGAATACGACCGGAGGGTGGACCAGCGGAGGTTGTTCTAAAGCAGGTCGCGTGTCCCGCTGGTTACCCATAATAGTCAATTCAAGTTGATACAGCTGAACAGATGAGCCACACAGCTGATCGCTACACCTCATCATGTGTACGGAAAATACACAATGGTTCACAGACATGGGAACGAAGACCAGAGTACTTGCCCTGAAACATATAATATTGAGCATACATTCATCAAGCCAGCACTCGGGTTCTACACCAGCATCATTGTTCACGAAAGTCGCATCCGCGATGGCCGTTAGATAGGAATCGAGGGAAATGAGGACGAGGACGCGTCCCTTTTTGCGCCAGTTTGGATTTCAAAATCAACCCATTCGTTTGCTCTTATTCCGTCATGTAGGTTTCATATGAGGTTGAGGGATTTCGGCGGACAACCGTATTTGGAAAGAACCGCCCACAATACTTCTTGGTTGACGGAGTTGAAAGTCTATGAAGGCGAAGTCAGTGAAGAAGACATGGAGCAGCTAGCTCGCGGGATTTTTCTTGGAGCAGCGGATATCAGGACCGTGGTGCTGCGACCAGTCAGGCTGTGTGCTTCGACCAGTTCACTTTCAAGCGGTTGATTCCCACTTAAACCAGGAGCTTGTCCGCGCAGCTCAGCAGTCTGTTGCCGCTTTAATTGTTAGTTTAAGTTTTTTTTCGTTTGTAGATTGACACGATTAAAACATCCTCGCATTCTAGTCGAACTTTTTTTTGCTGTCGGCCAGTTGGAGAACCTCATTCTCCAGAGTCGGACCGACATACACGAACATTCTGCTACAAACCTGTCTTCTGCCGCTGCCTTGCTATTGTGAAATTACACGTTCGCCTGCTGTAGCTCTGCGGCAGTCGAAAGAAAGCCCTGGGACAATTTTGTCTGTGGTTTCTTGATTTTTGAGCTCTCTGGTTTCATTCCAGTTTTATGTGCCACACAAGTTTTATGTCTGCCGCGTGATGGTTGACGCTTGACGGATCCATTAATTTTTCTCCTGAATATGCATTATCTCCTCGAGCTTGAGATAACCGCGAATGCATCAGTTCCCGCCGATGCCTAACTCCACCTTTTAGCTTTTTAGATTGAGGAACTATGGTTCAGGTTTCGGAAAATTGTTGCAAGGCAGTATTGCTTACCGAGAAGAGTGAAATGGCCCGGCCTCAGCAACACTTGTATTACAAGTGGCACATTGTTTCTCACGTAATCTGCTTCTGGCCTTTGCCAGATTATTAGCTTGTAGCCCACAAACCGAGTGCCACGTTACGGAAACTGATCTCAAGACGGAAGGACAGCCAAGACAGAACCAAGCGAAACAATGTGATATACGGAATCAACTGCAACAACTGCAAAATATTCCGTGTTGGACAATCTTGGAGGAAATTATGCACGCGAATAAAACGGAAAAAATATATACCATATAAAGTATAAAATATATATATATATAATGTATATATATATATATACATTAAAATAAAATATGCACGAGAATGCGGCCGTCAGAAAACATGACCCTCTGTCCTTGATATCCATACCTGAAGACCAAGGTCACAAATTCAATTTGTAAAACGTAAAAATCTCGGCATACGTAGACACGAGACACGGAAGGGAATTTCTGGAAGCATGGTACTCCTTCGATCACCCGGTGCATTGAACTAGATCCAATATACGCACCATTACGTGCAAAGGACCAATATCTCAACCGGAATGTTCAAAGAGAGTCGACTATCGGAGTAGGAAACCAGGAAACAGGAAACTCCTTGGAGTCAGAGCAACAAAGGTCAAAAACTGGAACCAAGGGAGGTCAAAGCACTTCAGCACCAACCAGAGTACGAGAGCAAGGTAGGCCAAGCTCAAAGGTCGCGTTGCCACCGACCAATAAGGACACAGGACAGCAGGCCCATCTGTGGAACCGCCCGACCGGTCAACCACTCGTGATCTAAGGTCAGCCCCAGCTAGCAGCACGTAAATTGGCACACAAACACCGCCAATCAACGCACAACTACCGGTCCATCGCTACACTACACCATGCTCACTGACAACACACTGATGATGTCACCCTGATTGGTAATGAAACGTTTGCAATCTAACTGCCCATCTCAGCGAACAAACCAACGACCATTGACGCTACCCGAGCAACCAACATTCTCCTCAATAGGAAACTGGAGAAATCTTCCACACGCGTAAAAATCCATAAAATGTTTTGCCACATGTTTGGCACAGGTATTACCCACTTCGTCCCACAAAATCCTTGGTACCACAGGCAGTATCTTACGTTACCGTGCCTCATCCTGCGTCTAAATTTTTTGCGTTAGGCTACTACAGCATCTCCTCTCGCACCCTTTCCCGTTCATCATATTCGTACCGAGTAAATTCTGCAGCCTTTTGCCTCAAAGCTTCTCCCAGGAGAGCAACCTATAAGATTTTGGGCATTCTCCGGAGAAGGGGGATGCGAACTGCTGGAATTTCGGTTCATTTCGGTTTCAGTGTTGAAATCCAATGTTTTGATGACCAAGGATCAGGAAAAGTAACCGAAAACTGATGATAAGACTAGAAAGACTTAGTGGAGCCTTGGGACAATCACGTGGTTGTATGTGACAGGGGCACCGATAACATTCGTCACTTGAACAAGTGTGACAATGTGATCAGTGTTGTCTGGAAATGCAAGGTGTCCAACACTGGTCACCTGGTGTGGGATTGTGGTCGCTCGATTTGTCCAAATGAAAGCAGTCTGTTCAAGAAAGAAACTATGCACTCTCTGTGTGTGAATTTGTCACAAACGGAGACAGTCCACACCAGGTCACTTTTACGAAATTGGCGTTGTCTGGGTCAAAGACAGCCGCACACCCTCTAGGCCACAAGCTGAGCAACTGCTCGACGCTCAGTGTCACTGTTCGGTTTTGTTTAGGAGCTATGATTTCTAATCGACCTCGCTGTTTTTTAGATGCATTCGTCAGGTGATTTCCAACGAAGATGAAGCAGGTATACAAGGTTTCTCGACTATTCACTACAGGTTTACTGGGTTATGCAACACTGCGAAGCGTCAAAAACTTCCTACTACTTCCAAACAAACAAAATATGGTGTGTTGTGACCGCCGCATCTTCTGGACGAGACTAGACTCCATCTAAGAGAAGAAATCCTATTTAAGACAGAATCTATCTGATGAGGAACCATTACTTAGCACAATATTCTTTCAGTGAGTCACCATCGAAACTGCTCGCACAGACACCTATCTTTCTGTTCGGTTGCATTAGTTGTTGTCTCTTTTTCGTTCCATTTATTCGCATTCTTCCATATTCCACTTGAGTTTCTTCTACCAGGACCGCTAAGTCATTACAGATTGCTTACGAGTGTTAGCATGTCTGTTTAGTTGTTACTGCGGCTTCCTAGTCAAAGGCGGATTGAGCTTAAACTGGCCGACCTTTGTTCGCTAGTAGGGACACGGTTTTTCATTTGTAACCTAGAATGGTCAACTACGTAATATTCATCAGTCAATACGGTGAATTCATGATTAGTCTTGATTTCTTACACTGAGACGTCATGCGGCCTGTTGAACGGGTAGGGAACTCTATTCAGACCACGTCACTGATCTCTTTACTAGCGTCTTTAACTGTGTTCGACAGATGCGACGCTCATGGATTTTAGGATTCATGTACCATGACCACAACCTCAATCCTGACTAGCACTCATTTCTGAGCTGTGCGATCGGTACGAGTAACACAGTGGTCCATTTGGACCATTAAGGGACAGGATGCGATTCTTCGTTATCGCTTATGAACAGGGTGTTTGCAGGAATTCCAGAAGAGAGGACAAATGCGGTGCGATGAAACTCGCTTCGTCGAAAGTGTTGTTGTCCCGGTTCCTTTCGGATCTTTGGATAGTTTATCGAGAAAAGCTGAGTTTTTGAGGTCCATCGCTAGCTAGGTAGGCCCCTCGCCTCGTTTTTGAGGGTCAGGCTTGTCCAGCAAATTCTCTGTGGTACCTTACATATGAAACGCTAACATGAGGATGGCCCTTCTTTTCATTGAATGCATGAGAGGTACGGAGTAAACCCATCGGAAGGCTCTATCATGCTAATTGGGAATGGAAATAAGTGATGTTCAGTGAGATTAAAAAGTTTCTGTGTGAACGGTCCGGGTTGTTTGGTTTACGTTTGGCGCCGTATTTGGAAAGGGGAAGGAAATCAGAGTAACCGAATTCAAAACCGGCGATCTTTTACTGTTTGTGATTCACTTTTGTCGTCATGTGGTCAGACCAGATGAAACGATCACGTCCATTCGTACATCAATACAACGAACGGCTGTTTTCACTTGTCTATGAAGGACAAGCAGAGTGAATTGATCCGTTTTCATGACAACGCTTCGTTCCATATTGTCTCATCAACGAAGTCGTTGTTCTTTGGTGTTTTTGTTTGTCAGCCTGACACAAACGTGCTCAAAATCATGTAGAGTACAATAATGTGCAGCTGAATCAAACTCTTTGGCACCGTGGGTAGACTGGAAATACAAATTCTGGATATTTGGTGGAATTCGAGGACAAGACTTTGCATAATTTGTTAACACTTATACGAAAACGTTGGTGATGAATCATTATGGCCATGACACTTTCGGAGACCCTGGTTATTTGGGTTTTCTTTTGAACTAGCCGTAAATAGCTTTTCGCACTCCCTAAGCACTGAGCACATAATACATAACACTACTCATAAGGTTGCTGAAAACTCTTCGACAGCCCATGAGTAGTGTATCGCGATATTTCGAATATCGTACTAACTGGTACATGAGGTGGCCTTGTGCAGCACATTCAGTTGCTAAATAACATCATAAAAGAGTGGCTCGACTGGTTTCCAGGTGAGTCTCCCGTCGAAACCAAATTGGTATGCAAATGAGTGTATTTCGCTAATATCGTGCAATTTGAGTTCAAGTAGAAACGGAAACTCCGGGGCTGCGCCTACCTGATGAGCCCCAAGAAGGGCAAAACCGGTCGTGGACTGTCGAAGAGTTTTCAGCAACCTTATGATTAGTGTATCACTTCTATACATGTATCGCGATATTTCGAATATCGTACCAACTGATACATGAGGTGGCCTCGTGCAGGACATTCACTCGCTTAAAAACATCATAACTGAATGATTCAGCTGGGTTCCAGGTGAATCCCCCGTCGAAACCAAATTGGTATGCAAATGAGTGTGCGATGCATATTCGGTCCAAAGAAAAACCATGTTAGCCTACTTAGTGAAAACTTTACGCCAAATTTAGGCCAACGTTCAATTGTCCTGTCACATCGCATAGAATGTCGATCGATGTAAACTGACATAATTAATGGTCTTTCGCTTTGTACTGGTGCGTTGCTTTCTCTAGAAATAAATTTATGTTTTGAACACGGTACCGGAACTCAGGTACATACGATCTCCCGCTTCTGATTGTCATTCCATTGTCTGCCGTTGCGTTTCATCATCCCAACACTCCACCTTGTTGCCGTGGTGACCATTGTATCGTTGCCAAAGCCCACATTAACGTTAGGATGGAGAAATCAGAAAATAACTCAACGTACCTGAACAGTGTTTTCCCGTGAGTAGGCCTCAGCGGTAAACAGGATCATATGCTTACCGGGTAGCGCGGATGTCGGATTTTCAGAGGAAATCGTGGGGATTGTCACAAATAGCTTTGTGTACCAGGTAATTTCCGGCTGCTTTAAATTCCGTTAATCAGCGAAGGACAACGAACCGGAATTCCGTTTGCCTCAGCCCATCGAAACTAACGACGTCGGTTGCCGATTCTCATTCACCACTCAGGAAATCGGAATCGATATATTTAGTACTGCTCAGGTCAGGACGTCATCGAAAATGAGCTTACTTCCGCGCATCATGGAATCGCACCCAACTATCCTATTCAGCATTCCGTCTTCAGTATACCCTGGTGCTGTCCGTTAAATGGCTTTCATACAGGCTCTTCAAGAGATTGAAAGATAAAAACCATAAAAAACTCAATATTCAATAATATCAGGGCTGTTGAGCAAGTCTCTTGTTTTCTTCTGTAGAGGAAAAACAGTCCCAATGGGTTAACGCTCGCCTAAAGTGAACTTTCCCGAATGATTCCCACTAAGGTTTGTTTTCAAACCTACTACTTGGATGGCCGGTTGAGAAATATCAGAGCTATCGTCGTATTCAGTTGGATGACTGTAACGACAACAACGTCAAGCCATTGTTTTCAAGCGTTTTATCATTACGGATCTCAAAGTCGGTTCGGTATCATGAGGATTAGGGCATTGCCGATTGGGTTGACATATTCTTCCGGAATATTTACGTGGCAAGGACCATCACTGACAGCCACTCAGCTTGTTTTTACAAACCACGCTTGGGGTTGTTAGAATGATCCAAACGCACGTGATGAGGTTTGGCGGAAATGACCGGATAAACCAAAGGACGCTTGGTTCTCTCGTGTTCCCCATCGGATTTAGTTATTTTGATGCAGATGCGAAAACGATACTCTATCTTCCTCGAGTTTTACGGCAGCTGCAGCACCGAGGGGGTGCTACAGCTGAGCCGTTGTCGAACAACCATCAACTCCGCAACGATCCCTTCTCTAGTACGACCTGATGGCTGCGCGCCGACACAAGATTTACACTGTTCTACCCTCTAAATTGACCAAGTTCCTCCGTTTTTTGAAATCGTTTTTTAGATTTAGTAATGTTGAGTGAAGTGTGAATGACTTTACCTCGCTGATTGGCAACATAAGTGGATAATATTGAAGCGCTATTAATAAATCGCCATAATTCACCCACGAGTACTAAGTGCCGAATTTGCTGGTTTCCAATGCCAATTTAACCCCCGGAAAACACGGTTTCCCTTAGTTGAATGACTGAACTGCGCAACTACCTTAGTTTCTGGTTGATTTGTTTAGCTATAGCAATAATAATTTTTCTTAAGGGTAGTTGTGGAAGGACAGGGAATATGACACTACTCTTTTGTAAGAAACCTATGTCTAGGAAAGGGGGCGAGATGGCTCAGTGGTTAGAGCGCGAATTTACTGACCGGAGGGTCCGTGGTTCGAACCTCTCTACTTCCCCTGTCTAGGCTTGGGCAACCTGGCAGAATCCCAGCCCTCGTGCTTCCTTCGGGTGGCGTGGCAGCTAGGCACCGAAAGGGTGTTACAGCTGAGCCGTTGTCGAACAACCATCAACTCCGCAACGATCCCTTCTCTAGTACGACCTGATGGCTGCGCGCAGACACAAGATTTACAATGTTCTACCCTCTAAATTGACCAAGTTCCTCCGTTTTTTGAAATCGTTTTTTAGATTTAGTAATGTTGAGTGAAGTGTGAATGACTTTACCTCGCTGATTGGCAACATAAGTGGATAATATTGAAGCGCTATTAATAAATCGCCATAATTCACCCACGAGTACTAAGTGCCGAATTTGCTTCGATAACCCATCCACCGAAGCGTTTGTCTCTTAGCAGAAGGAACAAGGATACACGTCTCAGAAAAGCGGGCGATGTTGTCTACGTAGCTCTGTAAGTCACTGTTAAGTACTTTACCTAGTTCAAAGCAGGAAGGTTATCTTGGAACAGGGGGCGAGATGGTTCAGTGTTTAAGGCGCCAGCCTACGAACCGAAAGGTTGGTTCGAACCCGACCTCTGCCTCTCCACTTCTCCTGTCTAGGCTTGGGCAACCTGGCAGTATCCCAGCCCTCGTGCTTCCTTCGGGTGGCGTGGCAGCTAGGCACCGAAAGGGTGTTACAGCTGAACAAATGTGAATATCTTGGAGCAATGGAGTAAATGAAACGAATCACAAAAGGTTGAAAGTAGTTTTCTGGATTTGAAGGAAAGCCTTACAACCTTCGCCTAACGGAGTAGTTTTCATGCACTGTTTACGGTGCATTCGTTTGTTGATAATGAATATCCTTCAGATTTATATGTAGCCGTATGCTTTTTGAAAACTGGTGGTCATGTTTTATTCTGACCTCGTTTCAGGCTTCACCGTAAACTTGACAAAAACAATAGGAGCACCCAAACTGTGTGCTACACTGTCTGTTTACAATCTTCTGAGTTCGTCGAAAATCAGTGTTGGTTCTTCAATGAGTCTATTCGTTTGGTTGTGACCGCGACGTTCTTATCGCTTCCTCGCCGATCCATTCCCTCACTAACATCACATGATTTAATAATAGCAGCTGGTATAACTGACATGATACGCGTCGAATAGAACGAGGGGAGCTGTTCAAATTATAACGTGCTGTTCTGCAGGGGGTCCCTTCCGTAAAGTTTCATGTTTCTTTATTGAGACAACATCCTGTTGGGAGATTCAGAGCTTTTTTTGATTCTGCCATTCTATTCTATTCCGCTATTATTTTTTACTGTTTCATTTGTATAGCTTCTCTACTTTTTTATTCAATATCAGAGAACTTCTCTTCTCAGTAAAGTCAATTCATTCGGCTAGGGCTCAGCTGCCATGCAGGTTGTCTGAAGCGCCACATTTCAGACACATTTATCACCGTCTGGAAATAGCGCCCTCAATAAGCGCCACATTTGATTGGTCCATGGGAGACTGTAGCAGACCTCTCCCATTTTCAGGCATTTCCTGTCGCTGTAATAGGAGGTCGCTCAGGCCTAGTTATGGACAGTCCTGAATTCAGGGTTAGACTGGGACCGGAGAGCGTTCACCGGAGGGCCTCCTTTCGTAAACTTTCCTTTGTGTTGATTTCCACCCTCCTGACTCTACTTCGTTAAACTTAGAGAATATCTCGGCTACGCATGGTGCCTACCAACACGTGCTTATAAAACGTTCTTATCTTCTTTCAGGTTATGGATCGAGTTCATGGGCGAGAAGGGATTGGACTATGGCGGTGTACAGCGTGAATGGTTCTTTCTCCTCTCTCGGGAGATGTTCAATCCTTACTACGGTCTGTTCGAGTATTCCGCAGCGTAAGTATCTCCTGTGAATTCCGCTATCATTTGTTTTGATATATTCGGATCATATGCTCCCTCAACGACTGTTCTCTTTTCCGATGCAGGCGCCCACCTGACATTCTGGCACTGATGTGCTAGACTATCATAAGAGTAAAAAAATAGGTCGGGTGTTTTGTTGTTCACCCTCGTGGTAGGATTGACCGTTATGAACAATTTCCATTAATTTCAAAAACTAGGGAGCATTTACCAACCAGATAAGTATTCCCTGGCGTGACATAAGGTCCCATCTCCATATAGTCCTAATAAGATGGATTATTACATCGTAATGTTGAGTTAATCATTAGATAAACTGCCTGAAACTCATTTCAGTACACCGTTCAGTAACAAGGGCTATAACACTTGACGTGGTGCCTTGGCGTTGATCCCGGGAGATGCTGAACTGTGACACTGCACGGCCCCATTACAGTTACATCATGTCAAAGACAAGGTGCTGGTGATTGATTTTTCCAATTCAGCCGACTGCAAAACAACGACTGAAGTTTCACCTCTTTTCAAGGCTGGATCCGCATTGTTTTCAGTGCTATTCAAAACATCTCTTAATATTGCACGTAGAACTGTCTTCATTTCTGTGGGTGTGGTGATGTGGGTGGAATAAACCGTTTGTCACTGTCGTCCGACACCTGTTGATTTCAAACTCTAAGGTTCTGAGCCACGTTGTTCCCCTTATTCATGTCTTATCCTGTAACGATGCTGTAGAGAAGTTTGTCTACCTATAGTCCTACAGTCGCATGTTTGAATGAATTTCGGTTTTGAATGTGTGCAGTGCGGTTTCCTGCTGCTTACGGCTACACTGAATTCCCGAGATTCCATCACCCGATGCTGTATAGCAGCCACCACATTCTGAGACACTGCATCTCAATAACATTACATCTTCGAACGCCCACTGTCACAGGAATAAGGTGGATACTTGTGTTGGGCTTCTGCCGGGTTGCCCTGCTCTAAGAAGAATTGATCAAACTCGGGTTGTAACTACTGATTTGCCAGCCGATGGCCTTAATTTCCAAGATATTACAGGCTGTACCACGTGACCAGAACTTTTACCGGACGGTATCGCCACGACAATTTGTGAAACACTAGGGAGACCGAGGCCCTGCCTGGGTTTCTATCGCTTGATTGTTTACTTCGGCTCTGTGAGTGACTTACATAGGTCTTTCGCAGTCTTCTCTGAAAGCCCTCACTAACTTAGGTACGAACTTGTGACCTTAGATTTTCAGCCATATTTCCTCCAGCACTGAGCTGAAATCTGTGCACCGTGGGTTACTTTGCATTCTTTTACATGCGATATGGAATTCAGCGGTGTAAGTAGGAATTTGGAAGAGGCAACTTTATACGGATGCGCACTGCATGGATGGTACCGTGTTTGAGACACTTTCTACAGATAGACGACTCAGTGCTCCCGGATCAGTTCAGCTACAGTTAAAACCTTCAGCCAATCCAATGACATCCGTTGGCGATCGGTAAATTCGAAGCAGTGACACAACAGCTGGTTGGCCAGTCCAATCTCTGGGATGCATAGGCAAGCCCCACGAATTTCGCTGAGTTCTAGAAGCGTTTGAGTTGCCCAGCCGATCTCCGGAAATGCGGTGTGAATGCTCTAGAAGCATACAGTTGCGTATGTTACCGTATTCCTTACCAGATGTTCCATTCCCTGTGTGACGGGTCGTTTCAAAACGGGAATTCTTACTCCAAGTCACTGATATGAGCAGACAGTTTGTGTTTTCAGTCTGGGTGATGTGGAGTATGGTATGTGCACATCTTGAGGGTTGCATGTAAAATCAGACAACAGGAACTGTAGACCTCAGTGAGTCACAGAGCGGTTACCTCTTTCTTTTGACTGATCATCTGTTCGAACATAAAAAAATATTTCACTTGCCGATCACAGCCGGAACAATGAGGCAGTCACTTAACGTGTTTGCACCCTCTGAAGTACTTCCAAATTTATTGATACTGGCAGTGATGACGAGGCAAAGCTTCTTCTGATTCCTTGTCAGACTAAGCAGGACGAAGGTAGTGTTGTGCACTATCGTCGTGGCGTGATATTACTATCCAGATCGGGTTATCGGGCGAGCCTGACCTATGTTTCACTTTGAGAAGGTTGTGAACTTGACGGATGCTACTCTGGCTCTTTTGCTTCCAAAAATTTGGAAGCGTATTTTCGGCCAAACTTCAGAAAACTTTCCCAACACTCTGCGATAAGGTTGTAATGATCTCACATCTACCGGTCGGACGATGTGAGTTCTTTAGAAGACGTTTTTTTCCAAAAACGTGTTGCAGGTTGTAAGGATGTGAATTTCATTGCTCCGGTTTGGTTGACGATTCTACATCACGTCGGTCGCCAGAAATTGCAACCATTACAGACTGAAGCGAGTCACGTAACAGTTTACCAACGCTGTAGACCTTTGGTTAAATTTAGGCGCATCCAAATGATCGATTCATGCCGGTTTATTGTTGAGGTTCATACGGAGATTCGTGGCGGACAATCGCAGTATGAGAAGACGCAGTCATCCTTTCTTATAACGACCACCCGTGTGGAACGCCAAAATGTGTCCTTATCTGGATGTGACCTTTGTGCGGTAAAAACTGATTTCCTTAGGGCCTGAACATTTGCCTCGCTTTGTTTTGCGTGTTCTTTTATCGTCGTTTACTTTCCAAGTTTACATGAATACAGCGTTTTTCGTACACGCTTAGGATTATTTCGGTCCCTCCAAAGAGTATACGGGTGATTGTGGTCCCTTTGCAAGGGTGTTATGTATCTGAACGGGTACGATCAACGACTATACGCGACTTGAGAACGAGCACACAATCCCCAGCTATGACGCGAGCCCAACCACTCCCGGCGCAGAGATAGAAGACCGGACCTTCGGAAGAGAGCTTTTATTGCCTCAACCAAAGGTGAACTACAGCGGGAGCATCGTCGAATATATATATATATATATAACGATCTGGGGGAACAATAAATTCGTTAGCGCAACATGGCGGAAAGGGCGGGAAATTTAAAAGTTCAAATTTTCAGAAAATAAAATTGGCAATAACTGGGAAAGTAAACGGTTTTTGGGGATACTGATATCTTCAACAAAGGGTCACTTTTTTGCGGAGGTACTGTGGCAGTGACTACAGTTAAATGGTCTTCCAGGGATAGATAGTCCGACGAAGATGAATATCGTAGGCCCATGTACTTTAATAATAAGATAATCGTTCAGCTGTAACACCCTTTCGGTGCCTAGCTGCCATGCCACCCGAAGGAAGCACGAGAGCTGGGATACTGCCAGTTTGCCCAAGCCTAGACAGGGGAAGTCGGGATGTAGATGTCGGGTTCGAACCACTGACCTTCCGGTCAGTAAATTCGCGCTCTAACCACTGAGCCGTCTCGCCTTATGAGTAAAGAGCAATCGACCGCCTCAACTACTGGTGCATTCATACCAGTTCACCTGCTTGGACTGCCATTCCATTAAGCTGTGATGGGGTGTTTCGTGCTGGTGTGTACGACTCGCGTTTTTCCGGCTCTCGAACGAATTCCGATAGCTCAAACTGATTCGTCAATTTCCCTCGCCTGAGTCAACTTCACCCTAGTAACGACAACCAATCACTTTTAAGGTGACCTTGCATCCGTTCCTGTCTGTGGGCATGAATCAAAATGCCAAGTGGTTGGATATCGCCTCCTTCAATTGTTTATAGAAGTCGTTTTCTAGCAAATCCAGTCCAGCATGTCTCATGCAATTTTGATGGTGTATGAATCCGATGAACAATGGAAATAATTGAAATTGGACCACTGGATACCCCCGCTGTATGAATTCACTGTGCCCCCATTCTATCCCTTCTCTACCACTCCTGCCCCTTCACTCTTATTCAACCGACTTCGGTGCAACTGTGATTGCGTGCGTAGTGTTTACAGTGACATAGTCGTAACAAAATGCCTGAATATCAACATGTGTATTTTTCATGTTCAAGTTCGAGCATCTGAAGGCAGACCACTGTGCACCAGATAAGCCGATATGAGCTGTCACCCTATCGTGATACGCAGCAGGAATGACAGAATTGAGATTGTGGCCCGTCACATCTTTCAGCTATACTGTTGTGCTTTTGCCGGTTATTGGAAACATAGTTCAAATTGTAGCCTAATGCAATACACAAGTGATAGGTGTTCTGGCGTTGCAGAAACATTCGAAAGATGGCCGGACGCGAATGTTATTCATGTTCCGCTTCGCTATTGATTAGCAGTCTTCGTCTGGAAGTGGTCTTTATACGGGGTTTCCCATGTGTTTCAACAGAAAACTGGGGGTTGAGACTCTGTCCTTATGAGGTTGTAACCTTCATAATGGTTGTTAACTTAGTCTGTCTGATTTGTTTGTTCAATTTTATTAATAGGGGCATGTCTGTGGAATGCGATGATTTGACTCGGAGAGAACTCAGAGGAATTCTTGCACCGGGTTATTTGTCCTCAAGATAAACAATGTAGGGATCCATCCCTTCGTTGTGAAATTCAGCCCATCCAAACACCTATACCTGAGCCATTGTCTCTCAGATGAATACCCGCTCGCAGATCTTTTCTGATCGACTACCGTCCATCTCTCAACTTATCCTACTTACGGTCATGTGTATCATGTATCATGTAGCCTGTCGGAGATGTTGTCTCAGGATAGAGCATGCAAAATCACGTGACTCGGGACACCGTTTTCTCGATGTACTGTGTGAGTTCTGCTTGCGTTGTGATGTAGTTGGACCTTATATTCTGTTCTTCGTGGCTGGTCGCATAAACTCAACTACTTTATCTAAACTGACTAGTGGTAACATGTCGTATGATAACGCGCCACATTTGTCACACATCCCTGATTAGGTGTATTTCACTCGTTCCCCTCCCGCTTTGCAGTGACAACTATACATTACAAATCAATCCACTTTCTGGTGTGGCCAACGAGGATCACTTAAAGTATTTCAAGTTCATAGGTCGCGTTGTTGGAATGGCCGTCTACCATGGCAAACTCATCGATGGCTTCTTTATCCGCCCGTTCTACAAAATGATGCTCGAAAAGACTATCACGTTGAAGGATATGGAGGCCGTCGATTCCGAGTACTACCGTAGTCTCAAGTATATCTTAGAGGAGGATCCTTCCGTTTTGGGACTGACTTTCTCCGTTGATGAGGAACACTTTGGCGAGACAGTGGAGGTTGACCTTATTCCCAATGGTCGTCAAATCCCGGTGACAAATCTGAACAAGAAACAGTACATTGAGTAAGTTTGAACGTTCAATATATGCGGGTAGGAAATTGAATGAAGCTTATCAGTTCTCATGCCCTGCTTGCTGAGGGCTTTTACCATTTTGCATAAGTTATTCAAGTGAATTCCTTCGCTCTCTCGGATTCCCTCGTTTTCTGAATTT